>CAKNXH010062322.1:71152-84308 GCA_932178445.1 Andricus quercusramuli
TTTCGATTTTTAGTGCGTTTGAACGAATAATTGTCTAGTGAAAACGAAAACTTATTCTTGTAGAGAATTTAACGATCTACGAAAAATGTCGAATATGATTTTTTGGTAAGTCGACTCTTTCAACGCTAATTTCAGTCATTGAAAGTTTGCAATTTAGCCGCTGGTTGCGATGTTTTTGAGCTCTTCGAGCTCGAAAATTTGATTTTTGTGTTAGTTTGAGCTCTCTGAGCTCAAAAATAAAGCTGTTCAATGCTTTTGAGCTCTTTGAGATCAAAAGTCTGATGGAAGTTTAATGAAAAAGTATTTTTTTATTTTTCAATCTGCCATAACTTTTGAATAAGTCGACTTAGCAAAAAATCATATCAGATATTTTTTGTAGATCGTTAAATTCTCTACAAGAATAATTTTTTGTTTTCACTAGATAATTATTTGTTCAAACGCATTGAAGATCGAAAAATTTTTTTTTAAAAATTCCTGTGTTATTTAAATGGGAAATCAAAAATCACAAACCGCCACCTCTTATTATTAATATTCAGAGCTCAAGCTTCACCTGAATTTTTTTTTCGTCATTTATGACAATATTTTCATGGTATCTAAGGAAAAAAAAATCAAAAGTTTTTGTTGGCCCACCCGAATATATATATATATATGTAATAAGAACGAGAAAGTTACTCACTCAAATTCAAACTTTGACTATTATTCGATATTCCGCCAATACGTAATGTAGTGTCAGACCAATTCTGCAGTGTCAGCAAGAGCAGCAAGTAACTATAAGCTCATGCATGGCTAAAAATAAAATAAATTCCTAAATATTAGTTTTATTTTCCTTCTATATTTAAATTAATTAGCAAGTTAAAATTTAACAGTTAATAATAAAAATGTTATATTCATTTCATTTCTCAAGGACTATAGTATACATTTTTAGGCTAGGAAATAATTCTACCAATTTCGAGGATTGTACCAAATATAAGCTGTATAATTTTACACATATATGCATAAATCAGTTTGATTCATAATTAATAATGATTTAAAACAATATTTATAACTGAAATACTTACCTAATGATGAATTAAATTACAAATTCTGCAATGACAACACAGCACAGCACTGGCAACATGGGCAATTTAATTATTTCTATTTCTTTCGATTTGTGCACTGTAGCAACGTTCGCAAGACTGGTGAAACTTTAAGTTGCTCGTTGATGCCTGCTTTTTCTGAGTCCAAATAGTACTACTTTCTAGAGTCAAGCTAGATTTTAGACAGAATTTCTATATTGATACGATTTTGAATTCTAGCTAGCGACATTAGTGGGTCTGGACAGAACTGCGTGATGGAATTTTCTATCTAGTAAGTATAGATAGCGCCAAAAGACCGCCGAGCTAGTCTGGCGTAAATAGACAGCCACGAATAATCCAGTACTGGCGCTAGGATAATTCCAGTCAGCCAGAAATTATTTCCAAACGGGTGTTGTAGAATGCAGCATATGATTTCGTGGAGTATATGACATGATGGTGTTACTTGCATGAATGCTTTTTGAACACTGAGCATTAAGTGGAAGTTGGACACCTTGTATTTTCTGTTCTCAAATTTAATTTGATTGTACACACCACTCAAATTCGATTCATGCCGTTGAAACAACGTAGCCATCCTCTTGGTTAGAAAGATTGAAAATTGGTCATCGACAGTTGTGAAGAATCTCAATTCGTGGGTAGTTAAAGCTTCCTTGCGGTCTTTAATTTCAGTTTTTTTATCTCCAGATTGCCAGCCCTCTTTGCGTTCAACTTCGAGACTGTTTAGCATCTAACTGTGGGTTAAAGCAAATAATGATAATGCGTAATTAGGATCCGTGGAATTATGATGACGTCATTGAAATTAAGTTTTGTTAAACAGGATTTTTTAAGCATTACACGAAATATGACACCTCTGACGCATGCTTTCGCGTGTATCGAAGCGATTCTTATGATATGAGTCATTGAGATGGTAATAGAACTTCACAATTTTATAATTTAACATAACACCATTAGGAGGATTTCTGAAACTATGTTGATGTCATTAAAATGGAATTTTTGGTACGAGGAATTGTTTACCATTATATGAAATGAAAGGCCCCGGGGCATAAGGGTGTATGCACCCAATTTCGAAAATGCGTTTTATTTGCTTAAACTACTTATGTAGATCTAACTCATCTTTCTGTAGGACATTATGGTCCAAACCGATTTAAGAGTTTTGCAGAATCCATGTTGGCCATTTTTGATGTGTAACCATCTTAGATCTCAATATGGGAAGTCGCGCCTGATTAGATTGAAGCCATGGGTCGAAAGTGTACACACTGTACACTGTACACCGTACAACACGCGTTGTGACGTGTGTCAGAGACCGGAGGCTTGCTCCTCTCCAGCCACTTAAAGGAGCCTTTCAGTTACTCTATCTCCCCTCTCCCATCCCCCCCTCTGCGTAATCAAAATCCTTATTTCCGAACTTATTTATATTTTTCGGAAACATTAAAATTTGATGTTTTTTCAAACAACTTCTTATAAAATTAACACATATTGCCTTTCATTTATGAACATAAAACGGGTACATGTATCACCTTTCATATCATGCGATAATTGAAAGAAAATTCAGTTTCTTATTATTAGAACTAGGGTACTTGTCCAACCTATTGAAAAATAAATGTCTGGAAGCTTTTGCACACGGCATTACGTATAAAACAAAATAAATTGTTATACTCCTACATGTACGTGAGTTATTATTTGCTTCATGTAAGATTTTAATTTCATTTAAGGTTCACCGAAGCTGTTTACAAATAAATCTGTCTTGAGTCGTAGTTTAGGACGCACGTGATGTTTTTTTTCATAATGTAGTTATATCCTTTTGCCTCTTCTTTGCTCAATTCAATAGAGCTAAGTAATAGCCAGAAAGTGATTTCTTGATTTTTTTTATATTGTAAAATAAAAAGAGGGATTCAGCTTTTTCTGTATCAGATCCGGCGTTTTTTGGGATGAGCCGATCTTCGAACATCTTTTTTTGCAGATGTTTGCTGCTTCGTAGGAGCCCCTTTTGAATCTCTATAGAGCTAAGTAATCGCTCGAAATTAAGTTCTATTATTTTATAAAAAAATATCGTACCTTTGACAAGAGCTTTTCTGAAAGGTATTTGCTTCTTTCAGGATCTTACTTTTATGGTTCAAAAGAGCTAATCAATGGCCCAAAAGATTTTCGTATGATGTTGGTGCGCTTCAAAGAGATCCATAAGTCGTTCAGATGGTAATAGGTCTTGATCATTTCCAATGCATTTAATACACAAATCATATTATTTTATGGCAACAAACTTTACTTCCGAGGAAAACACATATTGATAGTATGATAATAATAGTCTTAAATTGTGATGTCGGATATTTGATCTTATTCTATATTTTTGAGCGAGAAAGTGAAATTCCCGGATTCAGCTATTGATTTTCAATATCGATATTGAAAATTGGATACTTTGACACTCCTTTTTGTAAGTAATCACAATAAGCGACAACCACCCCCTACCTATTTACTACTCCACCCAACATTTTGTTAGCCTACCGAAACAGGACATAAAAAATGTTCACTACGCCCCAAGAGGCTAGTGGCAAAAAAATTATGGCGCTTGTCTGGATCGTGACTAGATCGTCTAGATGCTAATCTGGCGCAAAGAAGACGGTATAGTCTGGGGCTGGCCAGAACTGTTTTTTATGTGGTTTTTATGTGTTACCCATAAAAAGTTCATAAGAAATTAATAAATTGGACATCATCTCGAAATATGATTTAAAAATTATTATTTTTTTAAAATGGCAATTAGTTATTCATTAGGAGGAACATGTTTCTAGTTGCACATAACAAAAAATCGAAAATTTATCATTTCAGGCTACCCTTATACTACACACCTGTGTAAAAATGTTCTGATCTTTCTCTGGCCTAATGATAATAATTAACCCATCGAGGACAACGTGGGGTGTATGTCCACGCCAACGGAACAAAAAAAGCATATTCGATGTGTACTGGTTGCAAAAAGGCTTCCCGCTTTGAGTACCTTCTCTTTCAGTATCACTTCAGCCCCTGCTACGCGGAAGTTGCAGCTGGAGGTAAGTGACCTTGAGAATATCAATGGAATAATTTGGCATTGTTCCTCACACAGTGTGTTTAAAAAAAATTTCACGGACAAATTGATATTCAGAAGCTATTTCTCAACCTATTTGAACATTTAAAAAAAAATTAAAGCTTATAAAATTCCACACAAGACTTTCGATCCATATTTTGAGAAATATATATTGCTTCTTTTTTTATCTAACTCACTTACTTGTTCAGAACAAATTCAATAAATCGTTAAACAATTTCTAAGCTATTTGAGAAATTTCCTGAATTATTGGCTACATTGATTCTAGGTATTTAGGATTGAATCCAAGTATTTCTCGAAACCCGGAAATGCGCCACTAAAAATTTAAACGCAAAAAACAGAGGGGGTGTGCATACACCCCACATTGATACGTACCACGATTCCACGTTGTCCTCCACGTGTTAGTAATAATCCCTCAAACCAGTTAGACCAGGGCTTGGCTTAGGGCATGGCAAAATTTGTGCACATTTTCGATTAATTTAAAGAGAATTATAGATATGATTTAAGCTTTTGCAGACTTTCGTGATGTCTGAAGAGACACTTTTAATTAGCTGAGCAAAAGTTTTATGTGACCTGTTGAAAATGCTTCTATAAAAATGAAAACTTCTTTTTTAGCCAAGTAATTTTTGTCTTAATCATAGAAAACGAGATTTAAACATTATTTAACGCTATTCATTTTTTTCAAGCAGTGAATTCTATAAAAAATTGTGATGAAGATTTTGTGAGCCCTTAAAAAAAAATTTCATTTGAAAACATTTTTTTCTTGTATCTCGCGTTATTTGGATGATAATTTGAAAATTTAATGTTGAAAAGAAGAACGGTGAAGTAAAAAAAATTTAAATGCGACGTTGTAGCTTTTTTTAAAAGCCCTAATTTGTTTTGTAGACTTTTTTCATATCTCACGTCACCGTGAGTTCTATTAGAAAATGATGTATGGCATTTCTGCAGGTCTTTTTGAAATAATTTTTTTTTGGTATGTTGCATAGTTTGCCCGGAAAACGGAATGCTTTTTTTTTAAAGCGTTATCATGATTTTAAAAAACAGCACGTCTTATTAAAAAATGATTTCTATACAATTTCTATATCTTTTTAACATGTCAAATTTTGCTTCTTAATATTTTTTCGTAATTTGCATATTTTGACCAATTAGTGAAATTTTTTATTTTCATAAAATCATTTTTGACGGGCAAAAGCCGAACTATTGGTCAAAGAATTCTGGTTAACGAACTCGTCCTTTTTTTAGACCTTCAGTAAGTGTGGCAAAGCTCAATCTAATCTGAGCAGTCTTTCGAGAGTTATCGTGCTTACAAACTACTATAGACAGACTACAGAAATACTTACAGTTTCGTAAAAATAGTTTATGTACGGCAGGCATGACCACAGTCATCCCTGTACGATTATGAAACGCGTCAACCTAACCTCAAATCTCAGACGTGATAAACTTTTAAATCATACTCTGTTACATAAAGTACCGCGTTTACCCTCTTTTCTCCTCACGTGTTTCAAAACCCCGTCTTCGACTCGCGCTTCGCACTTATCTACGCCTTGCTATTGAAAACTCACGCTCAGATAAAAAGACTGTTTCCCTCCTTGGTAGACAATATACTATTTTCTGACTCAGACGTTCTCAAAACGTAGAGATTTTACAAATACCGACAAAGTTAAATTCCACATATAAATAATACCTTTTCATTAGGACGAGAATGTAAGGAAATTCGTTTACGCTACTTCAAACGGAAAATAAAGAAAGTTTGATACATTTTGTAAAAATAAGAAAGGTCATTAGAAGCTATGATAGGGCGTGTTTCAACTAACATTTCATGTGTTTTATGTGCGTGGTATAGAAAAAAGATGACTTGGAGTTTCAAAAACAAACGCGTGAACCGGAGACGAGTTGGAACGAAATTCTATTCCTCGATATATGAATACGAACCAATTACGACGTGATATATGAAGGGGTCCATGGTCGCATGTATATTTTTGTCATATTCTTCGCTACTACATTTGAATGTCATTTCCATCCCGCATCTCATCCGCCTCTCACTGTCAAGAAGACATAATGCAATATATGGTGTGGGGCTATACTTTGCACGTTTTCAAGTCAGATCGTGAATATAGGTGGGCTTTGGCTTTCTGACAATTCGTTTCTCATAGTTTTCCTCGCTGTCACGTGAAACATGTGAATCGTATTTCGGAAATGATCGTAGTTCGATTTGAATAACCGGACCAGGGTGAACGTGATAGTTAGAGGAATATGATGAAAAATACCCAGGTGGAAAATGCAGTAGTCCGCCCCAGTTCAACAACGGCGCAGTACTGGCACAGTACTGGTCACCAGTACAAATAATCGGCAGTTCGCCCAGTACTGGAGGATGTTTGGCTCCACGATCGGGGCGGTATTATGCCGACAGTATACATATTGAAAAAATGTAAAAAATACGTTTAAAAATATGGTTCATGTGTTCTGAAAATTCGAAAAATTACAAATATTAATAGCGCGAAAATAATTTTTTTCTGTTTTTTTTTTCAAGGAAAAACATCTTGACTTTCATCTTTACGACAAATTATAAATGTTCAGAAAAAATCACATTTGATGTTATTATTAATCATTGTAAAATAGTCTCAAACACGTAAAATGCAAAACGTTACACGAGAGTTCACAAAAAAATTGTTATAAAAAAATTTTCGCAGTGTGCGATGAAATTTCCAAGTTCTGTCGATACAATTTTTGAATGCTCATTAAAAATGACATTATATGACATCAGAAAATGCAAAATGGTCTACAATATGAAGAAACAAAATATTACACAAATAAAAATTGTAATCGATTTAAATTATTTACTTGAAAATTATTTCATTTATATTCGCGTTAAGAGTTCATTTATTGTACGTCTATATAATGTCACATAATAATACAAAAACTTATGAGAAAAAGGAGTTAAAAAATTGTTGTTTTAACTTTTGCGAGCTGCGGCTTATGAGGACGGCTTTTTCATTGAGTTTCAATTCTGTAGGTATAGAGTCTAAGCAGGTCCATTAACATTTATAGGAAAAATACTCGCAATCAATCATTAATTATTTTTTAAATATATTTTTTATTATATCTTCAGAGTATCGCAATAGTGGGTGTTAACATTAAACAAAAAGTTTTAAATTCATTTCTATGTTATTATAAATAATATTCGGATGATATGCAGTCGTATGATGATGAATGGATGGTCCTAAAAACCATTGAACGATTTTTCATCATTTTTAAAATTACCTCTGTCATTTTCGTACGCCGTTGGCTTGCCAGTACAGAGTCAGTACTAGTGTGCAGTACCGCGCCAGTACCGCAAGCCAGTACTGCGGAGCATCACCAGCCAGTACTGACCCAGTACAGATGCCCAGTACTGGGACTCCGGCAATCTATACTGGGGCGGTATCGCGCCAGTGGTGTATTTCCACCTGGGTACATTCATAAATCTTGTTTTACAGTGATACTTTATTCACTGAATATAAAAGATATAGAAAGAAGTTACATAATCGACAACAAAGATTTGTGTTTGTGAGGTATGCCATACTGGTTGATAAAAAATACAAACAAATTTTTAACTTGAAGATCACGAAACGCTGGTTGAAAAATTCACATTGTGAAAATTTCGTATTGAAAGTTATTTTTTCAAATACGGAATTAATTCACCTACAAAGTCCAGCGTGTGCAAGAGTATTTCGCAAAATTCAATAATATTCAGGAAAGCTCCAGAACGCAATAGAATATCTTAGATTCTCCTGGAATATTTTTGTTTCTATCAAAATTGTTAAATTCTGGCACAATCTGCAAAATCTGAGAGAAAATTAAATAATATAGAACAATCGAATACATAGTCGAATATTTCTGAAATACGTACAACCTAATTCTGCGTAAACTAAGGCTGACGGAACGAATTTGTTGTAGATGTGGAGTCTTGTAATGATCGGAGAGCGATGGGTCGATGTGAAGGTGGATTGGGGGGGGGGGGGTAAATAAGGAGAATCGAAAATCAAGATATGATGAAAGACTTAAACTTCTTCCACAATGTTGTTTCAGTTTTTTTTATACTGTAGAATATTCCACAATGTCTATTGTAAAAACCGGATGAAGGTGGGTCCAATTGCTACATAATGTAAAATGTTTATCATAATCTTGATCACAATAGAAATTAAATGTGGTCCGTACACTTCAAAACATGTATCATAATGTTTTGTGAGTTTTTTTGCATTTATCATATAACATGATAGGATAAAAAATTGAATTTTTTTATGTACATGGAATACATAAATTGATAGACGACGGGGTAGCTGAGGCCGGACTTTGAGTTCGAAAACTCTGTGCTTGACAAATTTCAAAGGGTGTGGGTATTTGTAATACAGGGTAGCGAAACAGCTCAAAGTCAGGTTTTACGTGCAAAGCAATTATGAGAGTTGTCAGGTAGTCGGTTTAACGCCTCCACTTCCAAATGTATAAACACGGATGTGAATGGAGCTGAAACCAATGAAACAGAAAGTAGGTGATTATGCTTTGAAAGCGACTCGAGCATACGCCGGTGTAACGAATTACTATTCGCGTAGATTTACGAATGCATAATGCAAATAATAAGGGTGCTTTTATTCACTGAACGTTCGAGAGGATTAGCCGACTCTTTCGAATTGTGCCATTCATCATCATTAACCCTTTCAGCAAAATTGATTGATATAATTCCATTCATATAAGAGACAAAAGTGGGTAGCGAGTGGCTTTTAACACACAAAATTTTAATTTCAGTACCACTTGTCTCTAAATCCAACACAATAGCTACAAAGATTCTTCTATTGTTTTGAACAGATATCATGATAATATATTTATCCTGATTGATTAATGTAAATGAAGAAAAATGTGTGGGAGAAAACTATTTATAAAAAATGTGTGACGAAGATTACAAGAGCACAGAAAGATGAAATGGTAAAAAGATTTTCAAAACGGCATTTACAACGCAATTATGCATCGATTTCACATTTTTGTTGTCGCTAAATTCTGCACTGAATTTTTGAGAAAATGTGGGGAGTAGATTTTTCATTATTTTGTTTATTTAATTTTCATGTTGATGCAAACAGCGAAAAAAGTCCGTTGTAGATTCAGCCAAAATACGCATTTTGTATTTTCTCCAATTTTTTATTTAAGAGCGAAATTTTTCGAGAAATGTGATGATTTAGATATAAATTGCATACATTACTTCCGTGGCCAGACAAAGGGATGCCGTGTCGCCCCCCCCCCACGAGAGTTTGGAAAGGAGAAGGGGTTTGAGCAACATTATTCCTGTGACAAGAAGAAGGGATGCCTTTCCGCCCCACGAGAAACAGAGAAGGGGATTGAGTTTGACAAGCATTATTTCTGCGGCCAAAAGGAGTTCCTTTTTGCCCCCCACGATAGGTTGGAAAGGGGAAGAGGTTTAACAAACATCATTTATGTGGACAGACAAAGGGATGCCTTTCCACCCCACACAAGAAGCTGGAAACAGGAAGGGGTTTGACCAACATTACATCTGCGGCCATAACAAGGGTGCTCTTTCGACCCACGCCAAGAGGAGTTGGAAAGAGAAAGGCTCGAGCAAGATGCTGGAGAGGGAAAGGCGTTACCAACATTATCTCTGAGGCCAGACAGAGGTGTACCTTTCCGCCCCCTCCCTATGAGAAGCTGGAAAGGGGAAGAGATTCGGCCAACATTATTTATGTGGCCAGGCAAAGGGAAGCCCCCCCCCCCCCCCCGCCCCTCGAGAAAACCTGGAAAAGTAAATGTGTTTGACAAATATTATTTCTGTGGCCAGAAAAAGGGTTCCCCTTTTTGCTTTCCGAGTGAATTTGGAAAGGGAAAGAGGTTTGGCTACATTTCCGACCCCCACAAGAAGCTGGAAAGGGGAAGGGGTTCAACCATCATTATTTCTGTAGCCAGACAAATAGAAGCCTCTCAACCCTTCCACGAGAAACTGGAAAGGGCATGTGATTGACCAACTTAATTCTGTGGCTAGACTAAGGATCGTCTTTCCGTCCCCACAAGAAGCTCGGAAGGGAAAGGCGTTTGACGAACAGTATTTCCGTTGCCAGACAAAAGCGTTCCTTTTCGCCCACTTCCCGCCACGAGAAGTTAGGAAGAGTTAAGGTTTGACGAACATTATTTCTGTGGCCAGAAAAAGGGATTCCTCTCCACCCTACACGAGGAGCTGGAAAGGGGAAAGTGTTTCACCAACATTATTTATGTTGCTTGACATAGGGATGCTTTTCCACTACTCAAGAGAAGCTGGAAAAGGGAAGGGGTCTTACCAAAATTACTTCTGCAGCTAGACAAAGAGGTACTGTTTCGCGCCACCCCACGAGAAGTTTGAAAGGGAAAGGGGCCAGACAAAAGGAAGACTTTCAGACTTTCAAACTCTCACGAGAAGCTGAAAAGCGGAAGACATTTGACCAACGTTATTTTTGTGACCAGGCATAGGTGTGCCTTACTGCCCCCCCCCATGAGAAGCTGGAAAGGGTAAGAGATTTGGCCAACATTATTTCTGTGGCCAGACAAAGGGATGCCTTTCAACCTCCCATAAGAATCTTGCAAGAAGTAGAGATTTGCCCAACGATATTCCTGTGGCCAGACAAAAAGGGGCCTTTCCGCTCCACGCGATAAGTTGAAAAGGGGAAGAGGTTGAACACACATAATTTCTGTCGCCAGACAAAGGGATGCCTTTTCACCCCCACAAGAAGCTGAAAAGGGGAAGGAGTTTAATTAACATAATTCCTTCGTCTAGGCAAGGGGGTGCCTTCTTGCCCCTCCGCGATAAGTTGGACATGGAATGTGTTCGACCAACATTATTTCTGTAGCCAGACAAAGGGAAAGCTTTTAAACTCTTTTTAAGCTTGAAAGTGGAAGGCGTTTGACCGACATTAACTCTGTGACCAAACAAATGGTTCTCCTTTTGCGCTTCCTACGGGAATTTGGAAAGGGGAAGAGGTTTCATTAACATCAATCATGTGGCCAGACAAAGGGATGCCTTTCTGCCCCTGCGAGAATTTGGAAAGGGGCAGGGCTTTGACCAAAATTATTTCTGTGGACAAATGGTTGCCTTTCCACCTTCCACGAAAACCTACAAAGGGGAGGGGCCTTCACCAAAATTATTTCGGTGGCCAGAAAAATGGTTCCCCTTTCTGCTTTCCGCGAGAATTTGGAAAGGGGAAGACGGTTGGCTACATTTCCAACCCCCACAAGAAGCTGGAAAGGGGAAGGGGTTCAACCAACGTTATTTCTGTAGCCAGACAAATAGAAGCCTCTCAACCCCCCACGAGAAGCTGGAAAGGGCAGAAGTTTGACCAACTTAATTCTCTTGGCTAGACTAAGGGCTGCCTTTTCGCAACGCACAATAAGCTGGAAAAGGGAATGGGTTTCACCAATATTATGTCGGTGAACAGACATGGGGAGGCTTTCCGCCCCTCGCGAGAACCTGGAAAGGGGAAGGGCCTTGACCATAATTATTTCTGTGGGCAGACGAAGGGGTGCTGTTTCACCCCACCCCATGAGAAGTAGGAAAGGGAAAGGCTAGAACAACAATATATGTGTGGTCAGACAAAGAGAAGCCTCTCAACTCCTCACGCTAAGCTTGAAAGAGGAAGGCGTTTGAGCAACATCACTTTTGTGGGCAGACAAAGAGGTGCTGTTTCGCCCCACCCCACGGAAGTTGGAAAGGGAAAGGCTCGAATAACAATATATCTGTGGCGAGACAAAGAGAAGCATTTTATCTTTGACCAATATTATTTATCTGGCCAGACAAATGGCTGACTTTCCGCCACCCTCGAGAAGCTGGAAAGGGGAAGGTGTTTGACCAACATTATTTATTTTTCTTCACAAAGGGATGCATTTCCACGCCTCACGAACAGCTGGAAAGAGGAAGGGGTTTGACCAACATTACTTCTGTGGCTAGACAAAGGAGTGCTGTTTCGCCACACCACACGAGAAGTTTCAAAGGGACAGGTAAGAACAACAACATTTCTGTGGCCAGACAAAGAATTGCCTTTCCGTCCGCACAAGAAGCTAAAAAGGGGAAGGGGTTTTACCAACATTATTTCTGTGTGCGGACAAAAAGGATCCTTTCCGCCCCCACGATAAGTTGGAAAGAGAATGGCTTCGACCAACATAATTTCTGTAGCCAGACCAAGGGCTGTCTTTCGGCCCTGCATGAGAAGCTGGAAAGGGGAATGCCATTGACCAACAATATTTCTGGGGCCAGACAAATGTGTGCCTTTTCGCCCCCACGCGAAGTTGGAAAGGGAAAGATGTTTCGCCAACATTTTTTACGTTGTCAGACAAAGATGTGCCTTTTCGCACCCCACGAGAGTTTGGAAAGGGTAAGGGGTTGTAGCAACATTATTTCTGTGACAAGACGGAGGGATGTCTTTCCGCCCCCACGAGGAACTGAAAAGGGGAATGGGTTTAACCAACATTACTCATGCGGCTAGAAAAAGGATCGCCTTTCCGTCCTCAAAAGAAGCTGGAAAGGGGAAGGCATTTGACAAACATTATTTGTGTTGCCGGACGAAGGTGTGTACCCCCCCCCCCCCATAAGAGAAGCTGTAAAGGCCAGACAAAGTGATGTTTCCCTCCCACCTGAAGAGAAGCTGGAAAGGTAAATGAGTTTGATAAATATTATTCCTTTGGCCAGAAAAGGGTTCCACTTTTTGCTTCCTACGAGAAGTTGGAAAGAAGGAGGGGTTTGAGCAACATTGTTTCTGTGACAAGAAGAAGGAATGCCTTCTCGCCCCTGCGAGAAACAGAAAAGGTGAATGGATTTGACCAACATTATCTCTGTGGCCGGACAAAGGTTTGCCTTTTTGCCCCCCGCCACACACTAGAAGCTGGAAGGGGGAGAGATTTCGCCAACATTATTTCTGCGCCCGACAAAGGGATGCTTCCCTTCCACCTCAAGAGAGGCTGGAAAGTTAAATGAGTTTGACAAATATTATTCCTTTGGACAGAAAAAGGG
>CAKNXH010062322.1:95597-121567 GCA_932178445.1 Andricus quercusramuli
TATATATATATATATATATATATATATATATATATATATATATATATGTTCATTTAATTACATATTAAGAAAAAGGAAATATTAAGAAATAAAAAGAAATATAAAGAAATAAATATTAAGAAAGGAAAGGTAAGAGATTTGGCCAACATTCTTCCCTTTCCAGCTTCCCTTTTACTTCAAGCGAAGCTGGAAAGTTAAATGAGTTTGACAAATGTTATTCCTTTGCACAGAAACTGGGTTCTATTTTTTGCGTCCGGTTCGAAGTTGGAAAGGGTAGGGGTATGAGCAACATTATTTCTGTGACTAAAATGAGGGATGCCTTCCCGCCCCCACGAGAAACAGAAGAAGGGAATAAGTTGGACCAACATTACTTCTGTGGACAGACAAAGGGTTCCCTTTTTTGCTTTCCACGAGAAGTTGGAAAGTGGAAGATGTTTGGCCAAATTCATTTCTTTGGCCAGACAAAGGGCTATCTTTCCGTCACGCGCGAGAAGCTGGAAAGGAGAAGGCATTGATCAATATTATTTCTGTACCCGTCCCCACAAGAAGCTGGAAAGGGGAAGTGGTTCAACCAACGTTCTTTCCGGGGCGAAACCAAAAGGGACCTTTTCGCTCCTCGCGATAAGTTGGAAAGAGAATGGGTTCAACCAACATCATTTTTGAAGCCAGACAAAGGGAAGCTCTTCAACAACCCACGAGAAGCTGGAAAGAAAGAAGTTTGGTCAATATTATTTCTGTGGCCGGAAAAAGTGATTCCTTTCAACCACTCATGAGAAGATGGAGAGGGGAAGGTGTTTGACCAACATGATTTATGTGGTCTAACAAAGGGGTAGGTGTCTTTTCAGTACCACGAGAGTCTGGAAAGTGGAAGGAGTCGGATAGAAACATTACTTCTGCGGCCAGACAAATCGGTGCTGTTTCGCCCCACCTCACGAGAAGCTGGGAAGGGAAAGGCTCGAGCAATAATATGCCTGTGGCCAGACAAAGGGAAGCCTTTTAAGGGGGGGGGGCGGGGGGCGGGGGGCGGTGAAAAGTGGAAGACGTTAGACCAGCATTATATCTGTGACCAGACGGAGGAGCGCTTTTTGCCCCCCCCCCCCACCAAAATCAGAAAAGGGGATGGCGTTTGACCTATATTACCATTGTGGCCAGGCAACGGTATGCCTTTCCACCCCTCACGAGAAGCAGCAAATAGGAATTGGTTTGACCAACATTATTTCTGTGGCCAGACAAAAGTGTGACTATTTGCCATCCTCCAGAAGGTGGAAAGGGGTTTTGCCAAAATTATTTGTGTGGCCAGACAAGGAATGCTCTTTCGTCCTCCCAAAAAGGTGAAATGAGAAAGAGTGTGACCACCATTATTTCTGTGGCCGGACAAAAGTGTGCCTATTCGCCCCCCACGAGAAATTGGATGGGGGAAGTGATTTGATAACTATAATTAAAGAATTCAATTCACTATAGAAAGAGAAACAGGTAATAAAAGTAATTTCTTAGCCATTTCAATTTATGTATGTATGTATGTATACCATTAAGCCGTTTCTCTTTCGGGGTAGTCGTGACACTACCCGATTCGGGTAGTGTTTCTAGGTGGATAGTTTCTTGTAGTATATAACTACAAGTGTGGGCTCACCACACCCACGACGAGCCAACAACACGCAGTAGTATTCACGAATGGTCACCCATCCATGTACTAACCGCGCCCAATACTGCTTAACTTCAGTGATCTAACGAGAACTAGTTTTTTCAGCGTGGTATAAATAGAACAAACAACAAACTTATATTGAATTGGTACCAAAAACCTACATGGTCAGGATGATATCTTCATTTTGATTCATATTGCGATTTTAAATATAAAATAAGTGTTATCAATTCATTAGTCGATAGAGCAATAAAATTGTCTAATCCCTTATTTTGGGAAGATAATTTGAATTTAGTAAAAAATACACTTTTAAACAATGAATACCCATCAAAACTTTCAGACAAAAATATCAAAAACAGGTTTAAAAAGATTATTAAACAAATAAACAATTTAAACAACCCAATATTAAAGAACAATGATACATATATAGTTATTCCGTATATCGAACACCTTAAAGAAACAATAATTAAAGCATGCAAAAATACAGATTCAAAACTAGTATTTGTTTCTAATAAAGATAAATTCAAATGTTTTAACACTGGAAAAGACCCAATTAAGAAAGAACAAAAATCTTGTGTTGAATACAGTATTGATTGTAGAGGATGTGATGGTACTTACATTGGAGAAACAAGTAGAACAATTAACACACGTTTGAAAGAACACATATACGATTGTAAAAATGATTATCGAGTTCATATCATTAGTGAAACAATCTCATGAAAATGACCACCATTTCGATTACCAAAATTTTAAAATTTTAGATTCAGAAAAGAATCATAAAAGAAGAATGTTCAAAGAAATGTTTTATATCTAAAAGAACAATAAATCAGTATATACAGTGTTATATTTTGATATAAGGTGTGGGATTAGAGGAACATACACCCCTGAATTTTCATGTATCCTTGTTTATTTATTTTAACTTCTAATCATCACTCTCTCTCAATCAACTCTGATCTGTCCTGTCCTGAAGGTGAAGATGTACTGCCGGGAGACAGGTGCCTGATTGCTGGTGCTCGCGTTGACGATGTTACTCCGCAGTCAATCGCCGCGCATCCCTTGGCCGTGCGACGGTCCAAGGTGGTGTCTCTGATCTTCTAACTTTTGCTGACGGCAGCATCCGTTCTCACGCTAGTTGCGAGCGGATTGAGCCAAATATGATTTTCAAAGTCACATTATGTGACATCTCCCCGGGGTGAGAAGTCAACGCTCCCGCGTGGAAGAACGCGATTTTTCGTTGTCCCCTCCCCCCGATGAAAGGTGTTAACGCTCCAGTGTTGTACCATTAAATATTGATGTTTCTATGTTACATATGATTTTAACACGAATAGAGAGAGACGTTTAAAAAACATTTTTATCTGATTCTATACAATAGGTTTCACTGTATGGTGTGCTATGAGTATGTGTGGGTTTTTCTTACAGTTTGCATCTTCTCTTGATTCTATATAATACAAAGGTGGAATTTTTAGGGTCTAGTGGCTTTTTATGTTCTAAAGATTCCCGCGATGTTATTGTAGGATGAGTGTAGAATCTTTCGCGAAGCATGTGCACAAAGTAATGTTATGTAACGTTGTATAGTCTACATTTACAAAATTAATTGATTATCTATATGTACATACGAATGCGATGTTTTCATTGTAATCAATCGATTTTTTTTACACAATAGATTTATAATATGGTTTCTTCAATTGAGATCTTCTACTTTCGTTGGGTGTAATTTGATGACATTCCGTTTGAGATTGAGCTGAAGAAGTTTGCTTTGTTATTATCTCAGTGCAGTTTCTCGCTCTTTAATTTCGGTCATTATCTGTAAGATTTTTACTATCGTGTGGAGACTTAATTTCCTCCATTTCGATTGATTCCTCACTTCTTATGTTAGGCTGTGCATCCCTATTAAAATTTGTTGAACAAAACGTTGACGTTTGCCTGGAGCAGAATAAACAGAACATCCTACCAAGCGCATAACGACGCGCTATAAACCATAATGAAGTGCCTAACAATGTTAACGCTTCGGTATAAGTAATGCCTGTTTCGATACGGTTGATCCGATTTTTCATTCCGCGTACTTTCCCTATTTCCTCGGATTTTCCAATTAACTCGTGAAGGCGTAAACCCTGATTTGTCAGATCTGTAAGATTTTTGTCTGAAAATTTGAATTCATATATAGAATTTTTCACGGTTATTGCTTGATGGTTTTTGTGTTTGCTTTACAACCTGGTTTTAATCTTAGGATAGCCGTATTTTTCAACATTATTGAGATAGGTTGTTCGTCCGAACATGTAATATGCGCTACTTCTTCTATTGGTACTGAAAATATCCAGCTATTTTTTGTTTGTAATTTTTGCCAATAAGGGTGTTCAAAGGTTGTGTAAAGGGTGTACGTTTTCACAAATATATTTGTTGTGTAGTGTTTTACACAATGCTAGATCTTGGTAATTAAAAGTGAAATATAGGGATCGATCCTTTTGAATTGCTGCATATTCAGAATCTGGTACAATATAGGCATGCGTTTCTGTATCTGGAGGAGTTGATAACTGTTCAATTGGGAGTGGAGTGCTTTCGAACCAGTCGTATGTTTCGAGATTCAGAAGCGGACATTTTCAAATAAGAATAATCTTGTAGTTTTTGTAGTAAATGGAAAGCTCTGAGAGTTTCACTAGGTCGTACAAATGCATGGATTTGAAGAGGAATTGGAATTTCTAGGTTTGGTTGTACTTTTTGAACTTTTTCTATGCAGTGTATAATTTGTGTAGCTGATAAAAGTTTAGGGTGTACTTCGCATTGTGGTATCAAGTTCAAATTCTGATATTTGGTTATTCAATGCCGCTAGGTGAGAAGATAATTCTTGATCGAACTGAACAATCCGAATCTCATTATTTACTTTTGTATTTTGTCTGTCTGCTTTTTAAGCCAGTTCTGAAATTAGTTTAGTAACAGATTTCCATTTTGCGTTGTTTCGATTGAATTCTGATTGAACTATATGGGTAAAATTCGCCAAAGTTCCCGCAAGTGCTGCAGTATTGTTTGACAATTGTTCAATTTTGTTTTCGTAGTAGGCAGCATCGTTTTCATCTGAATTCCCGAATAGTATTTTGACTACAGAACCTAAAAATCCAAAGGGTGCACGTTTGAATCGAGATTCACCATTCAATAGTACGTTGAGTTGTCCTTTCCCTTGACTTAGTGCCGTAATGTGTGCTCTAGTTGCCTCGATGTCGTCGATGAATGTACATGCTGATCCTAGTTGGTGGCCACAGTCTGTTAGCTGGTTGAAATTAGAGGAAAGCACCTTTTGTTGTTGCAACCAAAATCGGAGATCAATGTAGGAAATCGTCTTCCACATCATATTATAAGTTTTTACTTCGCTTATTCGTTCCCAATATAGTCCTGGACTCTTATGTATTTCCGTAACACTATATGGAGGTCCGTTCGTGAAAACTCCGTCGTTTAATTCGAATCTTTGGATTCTGTAAGATAATATTTTTTTAGTTTGTCCGTGTGTAACGCTTCTGTTCCTAAGTTCTTTTGTATTACAACGTTGCTTTTTCCTACAACTGCAATTATTTTAAAGGGACCGATGTAATCGTCGTCATGTTTACTACTTTTATGTTCATTCTGTATGAGAACCCATCGGTCTACTTTAAAATTTCGTTTTCGAAGTCTCGTATCATAATTGCGCTTGGTAGCGTTTTTTGCTTCATTTTGGTTTGACGCTGCTAAAATTCTATTATCTAATTGAGGGTTTTAAGTTGTAGCAAATATTTGTTTAATTTTGAAGAGTTTTGAAAATTCTGCCAATACGGAGCTAGGAAAATTTGTACCTTGGTCTGAAAGAAAAACGCGTGGCGTACTGAACTTGCAAATGAGATGAACAGCGATCGCTCTCGCCACTCTTCACGCTGTAACGTCTACTAATGGTATTGAGATACAATATCTTGAGAAATTATCCTGAAGTGTAAGGATGTATTTGTTGCCTTTTCGGGAAGTTGGAAATGGCGCGTAAATGTCCATTGCTACTTTATCAAATGGTTGGCTAGGTGTATCCGTGATGATCATTGGTGCTCGAGGTTTATTCCTAATTGATTTTCTTCGTTGACATTTGGGACATCTTTTTAGGACTTCTTTTACATCGGAAATCATATTAGACCAATAGTAGTCTTTTATCAAACGACGATATGTTTTAACTACTCCCTTGTGTCCAGCTGCTGCAGAAGCATGGTATTCGATGATTATGTCTTTGCGCTTGTCTGCTGGTGGAGTGTAAAGCATGTCGTCATACAGAGTGATTGAAATTGGGTAGTTTTAATCACTTGTATTTTTATTTGTTCCCAAATTGCTATAGTAAAAAGTTCACAGTCATTAGAGAAGCTAATTGAAGTAATGTTGTTCTTTTTTTTAGGGGTTTTGATTGCTGTAAACATAGTTTAATGTAATAGCTACTCTACCCTTATGAATCGTCTCTCGATTAAAGCACTTGTAATGGTTGTTTCTGTAATACCGTCTTTCGTGATAAAAAACGCCATATTATATTTTTTTGTGAATAAATTCTTTTTTGATATTGTAATATATTTTGTTTTGTAATTTTGGCGCTCCATTCGTTTCCGAACTTTCCGAATTTCAGAAAATTCAGAATTTAAATTGCTTTTTCTTTGGTGGACTGGATCTTCAGATTCTTTTACGGTATTTTGAACCTCCTTAGAAGTTTGTGGTTCAGCGTCTCTGACCATACGTTGAACTATTTGTAGCTCGTCTGTCTCGTCACAAATTTCTACGTCAGATTTTTTGTGCTTTCCTCTGAAACATCAATTTCTATTAGTGAATTAGTATTCGCTTGCGCTCCGGACAGGCCCAGTTTCCTTGGCTTTGCAACTGACTTTTCCTCGTCCTCTTCTTTTTCTGTCGTGCAGGGCGATGTGACGTCTGTTATGTCCAATTCTTCTTCCATATCAGTAACATCTGTAGCTGGTTCTTCGATTTCTTGTTGTTTCTTTGGCCTCCCTCTTCCTCTTTTTGGAAAGACTGCGTTTTTCGATTGTTGATCAATCTCTTTTTTTTTGTGGTCTTCCTCGTTTCCTTTCTGAATGAACTTCCTGTTTAGGAAGTTTTTTCGGCGAAGGATTATCAGAAAATGCTTCCGTTCGTTGTCGTGTATTATGCTGGTGAGTAGTTTCACTGCTTCTACCTGGAAGCTTCTGGGTTCCCTCGTCTGTTGTTGGTCGAGATTTTATTCTAATAGCAAGTGGTAAAACGTGGGTTACTTGTTGAGTGGGATTTCGCGATAATGCATCGGCATCAACATTGAGTTTACCTGGCTTGTATTTGATTTCATATTCGTATTCATCAAGTTTAATGCGCCATTTTGCTAATCTCGTAGTTGTATGATCGATGGTTTTCAAATATTCGAGGGGTTTATGGTCAGTGATGATTTTGAATTTTCGACCATATAAGTATGAGCGAAAGTAACGCACTCCCCAAACTGTTACTTGACATTCTCGTTCGATTGTGGAATGTCGCGTTTCACGTGATTTTAAAATTCTTGATGCGAAAGCTACTGGCAAATCTTTCCCAATTTCGCCTTGACTTAACACGGCCCCGACGGCGTAATCTGATGCATCTACTTTGAGGATAAATTTTTTATTGAAATCTGGTAATTGCAGAATTCGTTCTTCGCAGAGTTTATCTCTTAAGATTTCGAAGGCTTTTTGGCAGTGCTCTGCCCACGTGAATTCTACTGATGGTTTATTAGGTCAACGAGAGGCTTTGCTATTTTCGCGAAATCTTTAATAAAGCGTCGGCAATAACCTGCCAATCCCAAGAACTGGCGCACGTTTTTCGCTGTTTTTGGGACTGGGAAGTCTTTTACTGCCTTTATTTTATCTGGATTTGGTATGACTTGTTGATTACTAATCAAAAACCGGAATAAGCAATTTCTCGTTTCAAAAATCCGCACTTTTCTGGTTGTAATTTTTTATTTGCCTTCTTCGGGCGTTCCATAAGTTGGTGGAACTTTTGATCATGTTCTTTCAAAATTTCCGCGTGAATAATCATATCGTCGAGGTATACGAACATCTCGAGCCCCTGTAATCCCAAAAGAACTTGCGTTATTAGCTTGATTGTGGACTAAGTGGCATTAATCGCGGTTGTTAGTTCTATACCATTCTTTACGGAGACTAGAGCATTGCCAATGTAAATACCCGGACCCGCATCAAGCAAGGGGAAGTGACCGTATCTAAGTTGTGTGTCATTTATTCTAATAAAAATTACATTTTTCCTTCTAGGCGGTGAAATGAAGTATTCTTCGTTATGAAATGGAACACTTAGATTTTTCACAATAAGTGATCTTGACTCGTAACAATTTTTTGCTTGGTAATTCCCAAAAAACGCACTTCCTAGAATTCCCGCTTCGTTAATTGGAAATGAATCCGATACTATTCGGGAGCTAGCTTCCAGATCATTCCATTTTCAATTTGCTTGGCCTCAGGTGAGCACTACACCTAGAGTTATTCCCTTCACTTTAAAAATAATATCTGGATTTTTTTCTATCCAATCGCTGAGGACGCTGTATTTGATTACATTGCTTTCCGCTCCTGTATCCAGAAGCACTTCACACTCATTATTTTTTAGACCTGTACTTGTAAGAAGTATAGTTGGTGAGTGAACTAGACTGCTTAAATGGATGGTTGCTCTTCGTGAAGGCTGAGATTGGCTGTGGTGCGTCTGATAATTGGTTCACCACTCGCCTGCGCACCCATTTGACGAGTAGTGTTGGCGTTTAAATTTGGTTGATTTGTATTTGGTGATTCGTTTGGAATAAATTGATTTTGTAAGTCATTTTGTGGATTTTTAGGAAGATTGAAAGGAGCTTGGTTATGTGTTAATTCGAGGGGCTGGCTAGTGTTCTGAGTGCCTAGATGATTATTTGTATAATTTAGTGCTGTATTTTGGAATGGATTCTGCGGATTGATTTGATAGTGCGTTTGAGTTTGGCTCTGATATTGAATTTGAGCTGGACTTTGGTACTGATTCTGAGGTTATTTTCTGGTTGATTTTGATAGTAATTTTGTGATAGGTTTTGGAATTGGTTTTGGGGTTGATTTTTATACTGAATTTCGTGTGGATTTTGGCACTGGTATTGGGGTTGAGTTTGATAATAACTTTGTGATTGGTTTTGAAATTGGTTTCGTACTTGACCTCGGTATCCACCTCACGATCTACCGCGATATTGACCACGATATTGGCCACTATAACCATTTTGTGATTGTTCTTGTGAACTTAAGGTATTTTGATCATATCCATAATAATCATTATAACGGTTCTGGCGCTGATTTGGAGCAGTGTTGGGACTTCCGAAATTACTGAATGAACCTCGGTTCTGTTTCTGCCTGCTTCCTTTAATACGCTGGATATGGAAACAATTTTCAATGATGCGGCCAGGCGTTCGCAAAATGTGCAAAAATTTAAATTTTGGGGTAAGGGTAGTTTTTCTAAATTTTCTCCTCTTTGTTTGTCGTTAAATGTCGAACTTGTTGGGTTTGTGTAGTGCACTTTTGCTCTGCCCGTGTGAGAAGAGGACGTTACTCTTGTTTCATTTCTTAATTTTTCTAAATTTGCGACATCTTTTTCATCTAATTCTACCTGGTGAGCAATATCGATTGCTTCCTTCAATGTGCTAGGTTGTGATGTGATAACTAAATGTCTAAAATTTGTTAAAAGCCCATTTATAAATTGCTTTAGAGAGTATTTGTCGAAATTTTTTATTAATATTTTAGTTTCAGCAGAGATTCCGTCATTTGAATTTGCTGGGTAACTTTCTATTACTGCTTGTTTGTAGTTCGCGACTATGTTCTGAACTCTACCTGCATAAATTGCTACTTTCTCGTCATCTATTTGGAAAAATTTTTGCCATTTCCGACATCCAAAAAGCTTCATTTGTGGGAATTGCAAAGGTACGTTTTAAATCAAGAATAAATTCATCAAGGGTGCTGTATGATTGAAGTCGAGGTCTTAGTAAGACATCCGATAATTTTGTCGAAATTGAATCAAAAAAATCTAACAAGGGTTTATCTTTTGAAATGTCGTGTGCTCTTTTGTATCCACGGAGAAAGGGTTTGACAAAATTTGAATCACCGTTAAAAGTTGGTATTTGTGCTGAAACGTCTTTTCCTGTAGGGGTTTCGATATCTATTATTCAATTTTTAGAAAGAGTCGCGTTTCTGAAACTGATGCCACTCAAGGTAAATTTAATGTTGCTCAGGAAAATTTTTTCTAACGATTTATTATAAATCGCTTGTTCTATTTCTAGAAAATTTTGTCCACTCAAGTCGCGTTTTTGTTTCGCTAAATTGACATTGTCTCTATATTCGGAGTACGGAGATAAACGTCTATCAGAACGCTTCTCGCGTGCGTTCGGCTCATTCGACGGCTCAATTTTAATACGTTTTAAAAGTTTATTTGATACATCTTACCTACTTACGGCAAGCAGTCCGACGATGATTTTTGGTAAATTAATCATTCTTGATTCAATTCTTTTGTCTTGAAATGTGCTTTTTCTATTGCTATATATTTTCTTGTATTTTTATTAATTTTGTTTTTTGACGTTGTCAGATTTATCTGCCACAAATGAAGCAAAAGGTCTTGCTTCGATGCAAGGAGGTCGCTTAACGACGTCCTGGAACGACTATATAATTGGATATAAATTTCAAGAGGATTTTATTTTATATTATTTTATATTCCATATTTTTAATTTATGCTATTGAATCCTCTTGCAATTAGCGGAGAAGTCATCAATTTTAAATTTAATTTAGTTTCCGAAACGTGGCAGTTTATAAAACATTTCTCCTCCACTTAAGGTTTCTGTCAAAAAGAATTTTGTTTGGGTTTATTCACCGGAATCGGATTTCGAAATTTTTATGACTAAAAATGTGTTACACTCGAGAAAAATGTTTGCACTTGCGAAAAATGTTTGCACTCGCGAAAGAGGTTTGCACTCGCGACGCGAGGCATGCATAAAGGAAATGTGTAAAAGAAAAATACTCACTTTACCTGGTAAGATTCCACAAATTTCTTCCAAACTTATTCCAAAAGGTTCGAATTTGTACTTATTTTTTGTTATTTTGTGAAGGATCGGTGTCGGCACCCAATTAGAATACTCCGACTAAACCGATTCCGTACCGAAACCACTGTTATATTTTGATATGAGGTGTGGGATTAGAGGAACATACACCATTGAATTTCCATGTATCCTTGTTTATTTAGTTTAACTTCTAATCGTCACTCCCTCTCACTCAACTCTGCTCTGTCCTCTCCTGAAGGCGAAGATGTACTGCCTCGAGACAGGTGCCTAATTGCCGGTGCTCGCGTTGACGATGTTACTCCGCAGTCAATTGCCGCGCATCCCTTGGCCGTGCGACGGTCCAAGGTGGTGTCTATAATCTTCTAACTTTTGCTGACGAAAGCATCCGTTCTCACGCTAGTTGCGAGCGGATTGAGCCAAATATTATTTTCAAAGTCACGTTACGTGATATACAATAACAGACGTACAGTTTCTCAGCCGCAAATACGACCATTTGATAGAATCAACGAATTATAAACTTTAATTTATCATTTTATATCCAATTGAGGTTATGTCTTAATCAATAATTTTATCTCCATAACTTGATACTATAATTTTCAATCACAATTAAATCCACACAGTTCTTATTGTTATAAAATTATAATATTAACCCTTTCATATTACAATGCCAAAAGATGTATATCATATAACTATAATTTAAAATTTCATATTATTTGTCGAAATTCATCCTGCAATAATGCTGATATTTTATAGTGTCATCCAATTCATGTTAGTTTAAATGATAATAGTTATCTCCATTCTAAATGTGGAACATTACTTGTGGTTAATTATGACGTCATACTCCTGAATGCAACTTGCAGCTGTGCATACTGTGCACTATAGTAATAGTCTACTTTCTTATTTATACAGCTTGACCATACAACACGAGTTCAGTATGCCCATGATCTCGGACAAGTATACATGGCGATGGCCCGAAAATGAAAAATCTTTTTTATTAATAAAATTACAAACCTGAGACCATGGGGAAAAAACTCAAAAGATTTTTCATAAAATTTCAATTTTTTAAAACTCATTAACTAATTTAAAAAAATATCATTATCAAAAATTTATTCGGACACTACGATTTAACTACGAAACTTATACGAAATGTAACAAAAAATGTTATACTCTATTCAATCTTGAGGTAAGAATTATATCTTGAAAATGTATGTATATTAATATATTATAATTTACTTATAAAATATTAATTTACCAACAGCCTTTTAACTGTTGATGTCCGACGTCGACGGATGAAACTGTATTTATTATTTTTAACATCGATTTTTTAATAAACGGGCCACTAGACAAAAAAACATTTACCATCCTACCAATTATTTCTCATCTGGCCAAAACCTCAACATCAATACAAATAACATTATTTTCGTTGATAGAAAAGGGAGTGCCTTTTTGCCCCTCACCAAAAGCTGAAAAGAGTAAGTGGTTTGGCCAACATTATTTCCGTGTTCAGGCAAAGCGGTGCCTTTCCGCTCTCACAAGGTGATGGTAAAGGGAAGGAGATTGACCAACTTTATGTATGTGGCCAGACAAAGCGTTACCTTCCGGCCATCCTCCAGAAGATGGAAATGGGAAGGGGATTGACCAACATTATTTCTGTGGCCAGACAAGGAGGTGTCTTTCGGCCGCTAAGAGAAGCTGGAAAAGGGAAGAGGATTGGCCAGCATTGTTTCTGTGGCCAGACAAAGAGGTGCCTTTCCGCCCTAAAGAGAAGCTGGAAAGGGGAAGAGGTTTGACCAGCATTATTTCTGTGGCCAGACAAAGCAGTGCTTTTTTGCCCCCCCCCCGCAGCTGGATGGGGGAAGTGATTGGCACAACATTATTTCTGTGGATAGACAAGAAAGTGCTCTTTCGTCGCCCACAAAAAGTTGAAATGAGAAAGGGTTGACCAGCATTATTTCTGTGGCCAGACAAAGGGGTGCTTCCCCTCCCCCACGAGATATTGAAAGAGGAAGGAGTCGACCGAAATTTTTTGTGTGACCAGACAAAGGGTTGCCTTTCCATGAGTGCCTATTCATGCCACACCAAAAGTTGAAAAGGGGAAGTGGTTTGAGCAGCATTATTGCTGTGGCCAGAAACAGTGATGCCCTTCCGCCTACCAACCTTCCCACGACATATTGGAAAAAGGAAGGGGTTTGACCAACGCTATTTCTGTGGATAGGCAAGGGGGTGCATTTCCGCCCAACAACAGAAGCTGGAAAGAGGAAGGCGTCTGACCAACATAGTTTCTGTGACCAGACAATGAATTGCTTCCCCGCCCCCAACTGAAGCTGGGAAGGGGGAAGTGATTGGCCAACATTCTTTCTGCGGATAGACAAAGAGGTGCATTTTCGCGCCCAACAGTAGCTGGAAAGTGGAGGAGCCAACATTGTTTCTGTTACCAGCCAAAGGGGTCCCTTTTCGTTTGCCACGAGAAGTTAGATTAGGAATGGGTTCGACCAACATTACTTCTGTGGGCAGACAAAAGGATGCGCTTTCACCTTCAACAAGAAGTTGGATGGGGGAAGGGGTCTGATCAACATTATTTCCGTGGATAGACAAGGGAGTGCCTTTTTACCCCTCACCAGAAGCTGAAAAGGGTAAGTGGTTTGAGCGAACACTATTTCTGCGGCCAGACGAAGCGTTACCTTCCGGACATCCTCCAGAAGATGGAAATGGGAAGGGGTTTGACCGATATTATTTCTGTGGCCAGACAAGGAGTGCTCTTCCGTCCCCCACAAAAAGTTGAAATGAGAAAGGGTATGACCAACATTATTTCTGTGGCCAGACAAGGAGGTGTCTTCCAGCCCCTAAGAGAAGCTGGAAAAGGGAAGAGGTTTGGCCAGCATTGTTTCTGTGGACAGACGAAGGATTGCTTCCCCCGCCCCACGAGAAGTTGGAAAGAGGAAGGAGTGTGACCAACATTATGTCTTCCCGCCATCCTCCAGAAGCTGGAAATGGGTAGGGGCTTAATCAGCATTGTTTCTGTGGCCAGACAAAGGGTTGCCTTTTTTCCCCTCAAGGAGATGTTGAAAAGGGGTTGGGGTCGACTAAAATTTTTGGTGTGGATGGACGAAGGAGTGCCTTTCCGCTCGACACCAGAAGTTGGAAAGGGGAAATGGTTCGAGCATCATTATTTCTGTGGCCCGGAAAAAGAACGCCTTTCCTCCTCTGATGCTTCCCCGGACAAGATGGAAAGAGAAAGGGGTTTGACGAATATTATTTCTGTGGCCAGACAAAGGGGTGCTTTTTCGCGCCCCGTGAGAGGTTGGGAAGGGGAAGACTCTGACCAACATTATTTCTGTGGACAGACGGAGGGTAGCCTTTGCGCCTCCAAACAGAAGCTGGAAAGGGGAAAGTGTTTGACCGACATTATTCCTGTGGATAGACAAAGAGGACCCTTTTTGCCCCCTACAGTAGCTGGAAAGAAAAAGAGGTTTGACCAACATTATTAACGTGAAGAGACAAGGAAATCCCTTCCCGCCTCTCACCAGAAGCTGGAAAGGTGAAAGGGTTTGACCAAAATTATTCCTGTGGATAGAAAAAGGGTTGTCTTTCTGTCCCCAACAGATGCGTGAAAGTGGAAGATGTTTGACCAACATTATAACCATGGATAGACAAGGGGAATGCGGAGAAGTTTGTCCAAAATGGTTTGTGTTGCCACGAGAAGTTGGAAAGAGGAAGGAGTTCGTCAAAAATTATTCCTGTGGCTATTAAAATCAGAGCATGGTTTATTAAGCCACTTGCATTTGATGATCCGGTTCGCTGGGCAGGCAGCCGACGGGGATCAGATAAGACGACACCACTGGGCCGGTAAATCACAGGGATCTGATTAAGCGCGGTCACCAAACAGGTAAAGGGTAGAGGCCGAATGAGACGACGATGGCACACACCGTGGACTTCCCTTAAGCACAACGCTAAGAAGCAGCCCAACGAGAGCGGTTTTCACTAGGGCGGGTGAGCCAACACTGACGACGGAAACGCGCTGCCGTTCGGGACTTCGGGTCCCTTCGGGAGATTCCATCCCATCTCGTGTGTGGCCCGGCAGCCCCCGTTGGCAGGGTCGCACCAAGTAGACTGATACGTAACGGTTCTGTTACACCCCCCCCCCCCCCCCCCCCCCGCGTGGGTTTGGGTGTATGCCTGAAATTTTTTCGAGTTCTCTGTCTAGTTCCTGTATTGTTTGGGAGTCTTTACGTATGTCCAGTTCCCAAGTGTTATTGCTCGTTTCCCTGTCATTGTTAACTTGTGTTACGTTGATGTCCAGTAGGTTTTGAATTTTTCTGTTAATGTATTCCCATGCCCCCTTTATGTATGTTTTTCCCTCATCGTTTGGTGTTGAGTAATTTTGTCTATGTCTGAACGGTCTGTCGTTGCAAAATGAGTCATGGGTTATATATATTTGTATCGGTATCGATTTGTTACAAAATTGGCATTTTAAGGTCTCTATGTTATTGTTCAGATTCTTTCGAAAGGATGTGGTGTCGTCGTTGATTTTCTGGCTGTAGCTGGCCACCATGGTTTCCGGTTCCTGTAAAAATACGAGAAAGAGGGTGGAGTCCTGATTGAGTCAACACAGTCGTTTTCTTTATAGATATCCGATTATTTTTGCATCTTGAATTTATTTGTATGATTGGTCATGTGACCGTTTGAAAATTCGCGATTCTTCGTTGATTGATCTTTCCTGTTGGAGTTGTTCCATTCCTCTTCTGTTCTCCTCTTCCCTTCTTTGCCTTTCCGCATCCTTTATTGTTCTGCGGTTATTCTCCCAGGATAGTTCCCTTTCTTGTTCGATCATTGCCTTTGTCTTTTAGTTCGTTCGATCTGATCCTTTTTTAGGTTTTCTTGTTTCTCTTGGAATTCCTCGTGGATTTTTCGGCTTTGTATGAATGCCTTCCTTTCGAACTCTAGACATAGTTTGTAGATTTTTTGGTCGAGTCCCCAGCTTGTTTGTTCTTTGATTTTGGTTTCTTGTTGTGTTTTCCAGGAATTTTGACGTCCGACAGCTCCCTCTTCTTCTTCCTCTGTTTGGTTGTTGGATGTTTGGTTTCCTTTGTTTACTATTGCTCGAAGTGGTTCTGTTGATCGTGTGATGGTTTGCCTCAACATCTGTCGTACGTGCCGGTGTGGGTGATAAGTAATTTCCTTTTCTGGTATTCCTAGTCTTCTCAGTTGCTAGTACTTCCATTTTGCTGTAATACAAACAAAATTGTCTACTGTCCTTCTTTTCTTAAGATCTAGTGAGTAGAATTTTTGGGGTTTATAGCGTCAGTTTTTGAGATCGGAGTTATAAGTCAGTTTTTCCTTCTAAATGCGAATGATCCTTTGCCATTTTTTGTCTTTGCCTAAATTTAAATGTTCTTAAGCCAAAGCTATCAGTTTTTATACTGTTATTTACGAGTATCTGTGTTGGCTTTTTCTAATTTGAAATCGTTTATATTCCATGGTCCATGTTTCTTCCACGATTCTTTTTCCCATTAATCCTACTTTACTTTGGTTACCCAGTTTTACTCTTTGACAAGTCTGGCAGTTTTTTACGTAATTGATAACGTCCGAATATACCCCTGGCCAGAAGTAATGTTCGGAAATTCTCGCGTAAGTTTTCTCTGACCCTAAATGTCCTGCCTGGGTTTCGTCGTGATTTTCCCGTAAAACTTGACGTCTAAGTTTTTGGGGTAGGACTAATTTCCAAGGGTTTGAGTCTGGTAATAGAGTGGATTCTAGTGGGTCAGTTCTGTAAAAGTAGAGTTGCGAATCTCTGAGATTCGCAATTTTTCGTGTTCTTCTGGTCTTTTTGCCACTTGTCTGAATTTAGTGGAGTACCAGTCATCTGTTTTGTCGTCAACGTCCGCTTTTAGTTTTTCTACACTACAAGCTAACGCAAACGCTATGTTTTTTTGTTGGTTCTCTTGATCTCGAAAGAGCACCAGGGACTACGTTTGAAGTACCTTTACGATACATGACTTCGTAGTCATATTCTAGTAATTATAATGCCCATCTGGCTAATCGGCCAGTGGGGTTTTTTAGGTTACGGAGCCACTTTAACGCTAAGTGGTCCGTGATTACTTTAAAGCTATATCCTTCTAAATATGGCCTACATTTTCTGTGGTCTTCAATTTTCTGGAAAGCCTCATCTTGTTTTAATCCCCAATCCCATTTTTTATCTTTTTTTAATAACCTGTTCATTGGTTCTATTATTTCGGCAAAGTGTGGAATGAATTTTCTGCGCCAACTTGCCATCCCTATTATGCGCTGTATTTGTTTAATGTTTTTAGGTTCAGGGAATTCTAGAATTGGTTGTATTTTTTCTTCGTCTATTTGTAGTCCTTTGTCGTTGACTTTAAAACCTTAGTATATTATTTCTGAGCAGCCGAATTCACATTTGTCCGGACGGATCATTAGATTTGCTTCGTTTATTTTGTCTAATACGATATTTGAATATTTCAAATGATCATCAAAATTCTGTGTTACTATTACAATATCATATAAAAAACAAAAAAACATTTGGTTTCAAATCTGGAGGAATAATTTTGTCCATCAGTCTCTGGAAAGTGACTGGAGCATTGGTTAAGCTAAATGGCATTCTTTTAAATTGGTACATGCCTTTTCCAGGGACTGTGAATGCTTTTATGGGTTTTGAGTTTTCTTCTAAAGGTATTTGTGAATAAGCTAACTTTAAATCGATTTTTGAAATGAATTTTGCTGATCTTAAAGTGTGCAGTATTTCTGTAATGAGTGGGATTGGGTAGAGGTCTTTTTTAGTAATATTATTAACCTTTCTGAAATCTAAACAGAATCTAAGATCTTCACCCGGTTTTTTGATCATCACTATAGGGTGTGACCAGTCAGAGCAAGACGGTTCGATTATGTCATGTTCTAATAATTTATCTACTGTCTGATAAATTATTTCCTTGATTTTGGGGCTCACGTGGTAGCATCACTGTTTTATGGGATCGTGGCCCTACACATCAATGTTATGTTTCGTCCAATGGGTTGTCCTATATTCTTTTCCGTGGTGAATTTTTATTTTGTTTTTTAAAATTTTTTCTAATTGGGATTGTTTGCTTTCGTTCAGCTCAACAATACCCTCGCAATATTCTGGAGAACACTAATTTTGTTCTTCGATTTTTCCTAAGGTATCCGTAATATTGTTTAGTTTAACCTTTCTGATATCTCGTTCACTTTTTGAGATCCAGCTTCCGATTTTTTCCGATTGGGAACTTTGTTATTTTTCCAAAGATTACCATCGCAATTTTTGTGTTTGTTTTCGTATTCGCTATTAAGATACATTTTTCCTGAATTGTTTTTCATGCCCTTTTTTCTAATTCTAGGTTTATCTAAATTGAATGAGTCTCCTATGCATGAATCGTCGCTAGTGTCGGGGGTGGGGATGCTCTCTAGGGGTTGGAATTTGTTGCTCGTAAAGAAGCTCATTAGGTTTGGGATGTCCTTTGTAGGGGTTTTTACTGGAATTTGGGCGTTTTTTGCTTTTTGGGATTGGTTGTGATTGATAGGTAGTGGGGGGATTTCGCTAGCTTTGTTAAGCTCTCTAGAACTTTTGAGGTTAACGTTACCCCCGAATTTCGGTTTGCTATTAAAATTCCTATTTTCTTCTTTTTTGATCGATGGTTCGGTCTTAGTTTTTACGTTTTTACCTTCTTTATTCTTTTTCGTTGTAATGTCAAGTTTAATTTCGGGTTTGTTTTCGATTTTTGGGGTGGGGAGTGATTTTGGATAAGATTCCATAGGGTAGTAGATATGGGGACTCCCTGGTAACTACCAGGTTTCCGAGTGATAATTTAAGGTCATCCTTAGAGCTTTCAGCATCTCCGTGTCTAAAATGCCTACGGAGTTTAATTTTGGGACCAACCTGAACATTACATGTTTTGTGTATTTACCGACTTTAATTGGGAATACTGCTTGCCCAATTATGTCAACTGTTTCACCGTTCGCGACCATTAATTTTCGCAAGACAGGTTTAAAAATCGAAATTTTGGAATTCTGGATTTTTTCCAGTAATTCCTTGCCAACGTGCGAATGTGTGGCACCAGTATCCACTAAAATTCGGAATAAAGTATCTCCAAATTTTGTCATTAGATGGAAACGTGTTTCCGTTATTTCATCTTTAATCGAGTTCAAATATTCTGGCGTTTCGGTATTAGTTTGTAATATTTTTGGTTCTAATACCAGACCTTCCAGTTTCCCGGGTTATACGTGTAATAAGGACATTCTCTTTTAAAGTGTCCCGTTAATCCGCAATAATAGCAATTTGAATCATTTATGTTCTCGTTCATTTTTATATTTGAGTCCTGTTTTTTGTCTGAGTTAGAGCTTGATTTTTCCTGTGAGTCTTTATTACTATTGTTACTCGGTTTTTTATTCTTGTTCCCAAATGGTGAAAATTGGAATCGATTTTTATATAGTTTCTTACCATGGTTATTTTGACTTTGGTTGCCGTTTTGGTTATTTTTATTTTCCCTTAAATCTTTATTATTCTCTTAATTATTTTTATCCCCGTTACCGTTACTACGCTTTTGCTCATTTTTATCATTCACTTTAGGTTCTGTAATCTGTAAGACTTGCCCTCAAATTTTGGATTTGGCTATCTCAGTTTCCCATTATTTTTCTAAGTCTTCCAGTTGTTCGCAGGTTTCAAAATCGTTTTGTTTTATATACATTTGATATTCAATTCTAAGGTTTTCGTAGGCTCTGCGTAATTCCCATTCGCGACATTTTCTAGGGTACAATTTTGTAAATAATTTCCTAATTTCTGTCAGGTATGAGTGAATGTTTTGAGTCCATTACTGGTTACAAAATTTGATTTTTGTTTCTGAATCCCTAGGGAAATTTTTCATCTATATAAGCGTTCTTGAAATCTCCGAAAAAAGCAGATAAATGCCTCCAGGGATTTTAGTTTATTTCGCACCAATCTTTTGCATCTTCGGTTAATAGTGCGTCTAGATCTTCTAAGATATCCCGGTCGTTTATTTTATAACCTCTTTTAAATCTTTTTGATTCTTCAAGGAAATGCGCGGGACTATCGTCTTTATTATTGCGAAATTTAATTGGCCAATTACTCATAATGTGGAAGGGTGTTTGCATCATTCCGAAAAGAAAATAAGTTGCTGGGATTGTTTTATTATTTAAATTATTTTCAGATTCGTGATCAGTATCTGTATTATTTGTGTGGATTCTAGAATGTCTGTTGGACCTACTACTTGTTGTCGAGAGTCTACGTGGTCTGTTTTGGTTTGAAGCGTTTCTGTCCTCTAATGGTTCACTGTCATCTGAGTTTTGTAATTTTGAATTATTATTGATTTTCGTTCTACTACGGCTTTCGATATCGTTGTGGGAAAGTTGGCGGGGTTCTCGTAAATTATCTTTTAAATAGAATTGTACTGACTGTCTATTAAGGGATGCGCTTTTATTTCGCCTGTAACTAGTTTCAATCTTTTCTCTTCCGTTTACAAAAGAACTATGAGCTGACGGGTTTAATCTAAGTTTTAAATCATTTGCCCTTTCTTCCTTTTCTCTAAAAAATCTTTCCTTTTGTTGGTTCATAAATTCATTGAACTCTACACTTTCTAGAAGCTCATCTGTTCCTAAAATGAACTGTGAATTGTTTTCCAAAAAGGAACCGCAATCGAAAGTTTTGTTATTTATTTCTTGTCTTTTTTGGTTTCTGGGGTAGGGTCCGTCTAGGTTTGTTAGATCTTTCTGATCCCAAAAGAGTGTATTGTCAATGGGGTCAAAGGTTTCATTTCGAGTTTGAGTTAGGTCTGTAGTTGTTGGTGGGGTTATTTTGTCTTTTTTCGGTATGTTTCTTATTGGGGTTTCTACGTTTTCCCTGGCGTCGCGTGACTTTGCCGCGAATCGCGTGTATTGCTCGCTGCACGTACGAACTTGTTTGCGCGCTTGAAAGGCTTATTTCGTTCGACGATTGGAATTTTCAACAAGAATAAATTTTCGCAATGTTTCGATTTTTCTTGAAAACAACAACAGATACAAAAAAATGTTAAGGAAATAGTCTGCACATTTAAAAAAGTTATACCAAAAGTTATCTTACGCATTTATGATACCTTGTACCATTTCCCATAAGGGAAACTTAATGTTAGTTTTACGTGGGCTGAACAATTTTTATCATCAGAAACTTATTTTTCATATATTCGAATTTTGAAATTTTTTGCTGAAACAATTTAAGTTACAAAATTAATGTCAAGACAAGAAATTATTTGACTGAAAAGTTTTTATATTCAATATATTGAAATATATTTCACATTTATCGAGGTATTTTTCAACAATGTATAAAAACTTTATCTGAATCTCAGTTTGGAGAATGAATAAATAATACCTGGATTGATATTTAACAAAAATGGTTGGTATTTCCATAAGCCAGGAATGAAGACAATTTTTTGTTTATGAAAATTGAATTTTTTCATTCTTCTCGGAAATGGTACAAGATATCATAAATGCGTAAGAGAACTTTTGGTAGAACTTTTTTGAATGTGCAAACTACTTCCTAAACATTATTTTGTATCTGTTGTTGTTTTCAAGAAAAATGCGAAAATTCGATTTTATGAAAAAAATTCTCCTGCCCACAAAAGTTATTTAGCCCGCATTAAACTAACATGGTAAATATCTTAATTAGGTCAAAAGTTATACGAGTTTAAATAAAAAATTGTTTTTTTTGTTTAACAAAACCAAAAATTCAAATACGCATAACTTCTGCAACTTCAAATGTAGAACCTGCCTGATTTGAAATGGATTCGGTCAATTACTGAATTACAATTTACTTGCTTTCAATGTTTGTATTGCTACACCCCGAAAAAAAATTCGTCATCCAACAAAATCGTTTTGTTGACTGCAGTGGGTTGATTTTAGGAAACATTTTGCTTAAATAAACAAAATTTTTGTTCGGTAGAACAAATTTGTTTGTATCAAGCAATCAAAATTTTTGTTTGGAACGCTTTGTTGATTTCAGAAAATATTTTATTAATTCAACACAATTTTTTGGTTGGATCTACCAAATAATTTGATGAAGCATTTTACTAGTTTCAAGCAAAAGATTTAGTTGATTCAACCAGGACATTTTGTTGAAAGCATCTAAAAAGTAATGGACGCATTGACACTTGGTACGTTCACATACTCCAATTCAAGATGACAGTCCACGTCAACAAAAACAGTCATTTGAAATAACTAAAATAATCTCTTGGATTAAGACAAATATTTGCTTGAAATACCCAAAAGTTTTACTTAGATCAACCAAAAAATATGATATAATAAACCAAATTTTAAGAACCAAAAAATAGTCTCGGGTCAACCACATATTTTGTTGTCCATATAACAACCATATTCTAGGATTGGTTGAACCTAAATTTTGTTCTTTCAACCAAATCTTTTTCTGAGTGTATAAATTTTACAGTTCAATGTTGCTCAGGATGGGGTCAATGATGTTTCTGAGAATTACGGTTTGAAATAATTATTTTATTATTCTGGACCTTCAAAACTGGACAGAAAAATGCTAAATAGTCTATTTTCACCCAAAAGCTATGAATTCAAGTCATTTCATAAAGAATTGGTAGTGAAGAGAATCTTCAACTGTGTCCGAAAAGGCTGCCAAAATAATTCTGCTAATGAATGGAAACCGACCCCATAGCCAATAGACGAAAATTTGATTTTTTGTTTTGTAAGAAAACTTGAATAAAAGCTTTGATTCATTAAGTTTTCCGAAAAGAGAAGCTTGTGAATAACGCAAGTGTTCAGGGAAAGTTTGCTGCTCGCTTGTGAGAATAAACGCGGCATATCTTTTAAACGTGTGAGAATTCTGAGTGAGGTTGTTTAACATATGAGGAATGCTGGAATTTCGTAACAACATTTGTAATCATGCAAGCATTTTAGCACGAACTTTAATATAGAAGTTATTCGGTTATGCATTGTAATGAATGACGAGTAGTGAACGGTGCGAAATTGTTAGACTAAATACTCCATCTATAGGTAAATTATTTAATTACGTATAGTGGAGGTAAGCTCGGTGTCACTGCTCGGCAATTTCCAGTCGCTCGTTAAAGGATATCAAAACAAAATTGCTCAATCGAAAGGGTTAATTATTAATGTCTCGTTTTTTCCGGTTGCTCAAAATATTAAGAAAATGTATGCCTCTTTTTTTTATGTTTATTCAAAAGTGGTTAACATGTTACAACGCGGATCCAAATCGTTCTCAAGGAGAACTTCTGCAGATGATACAATATAATATGAAAACTTGAAATTTGAATAATAGATAAGGAAAAAATCTGATACAAGTGTATGCACTGTGCTTACTTTACTCATATTATGCGAAAATTATTCACAATAATTTCTTCGTAAAGCGTTTATTGTTATAAGGATTTGCAGTAAAGGAGCTTTCAGATATTACGTGACCCTATTTTTTGTGATTTTTGATTCACCACTCCTTCTTATGACAATTTGTGACATTCCATTGAACCCCTCTCGAAGTATTATGTAAGACTAAAGCTGTCCCTCCCCCTCCTATTTGTAAATATTAACATTGATTGATTTATTTAAATATTAACTTAAACGTCAGAACAACCTAACAGATTACGTGGACAACAAAATTATGAGCTACGCAATTTTTTTGGATCGATAATATTGGTCTTTAATGTATCGATTCAGATTTAATTTTCATTCCTTTTATCAGAGAAACGTCACGCGATACAAAATTTTTGCGACCCCCATCCTTGGTGACACTTAGTGACGTTATGACAAACTCCTCCCCTCACCTTCATAGCGTCACATCATATGTAGACGCTCCATAATATGAGTTTATAGAGGAGCTATAACATAATAAATTTATTGGTGATGAGTATTTTGGCAGTCTGACTGTGAAATTTTAATTAGTTACAAATCGGAGCATAACGTTTTATATATAAATACGGTTTATGGAAATCTAGATTTTTTGAGGTATTTATACTTGCACACGGAAAATCTACTGGTTTAAAAATTTGGCATTATAATATTTATTTTTATAAGAGTTTGATAGCAGTCTAGGATATAGTCGAGAAAATATCATTAATTGCGACAGCAAGAATGAGAAATACTTTTTCCAATATCAATTATGAATATACTCCAAACTTAGTAATTGATATTTGGAGTCGGAAAGACAAATATTTTCTATAGCAAATTGATGATAGGAAAAAGCGATATTCACAAATTAAATAATACAACCTTAGTTGCAACACGAAGGAATAATGAGGAGACTGAACTGCCATGGACAACTTTTTCGAATCTGATAAGAGCAACGCAAACCGTAAGTGCCAGGCCTGTGAGTAGTAATCACTCTTTACTTAGTACGCAAGCACCACATGTCATCTTCTCACGTACAATAAAAGTACAAGTGACACAACTTTTGAAAATAAACTATGTTTATCAGGTTATGCGAATTTGTTTTCTTTTGCTACTAGCAAAAGTTTTTCGAGTTGTCAAGTAAAATGACTATGTAAAAGGTGTAAAATATAATAATTAAGACGTTTGGTTAAGTGAATACATAATTAAGTCAAGTGTGTTTCACAAGATTGCGGTAATCAAAGAAGTTCGTTATGAAAATGGTGAGTATAGATTGCAATTCCAATTGCAAGAGTTCAGGTTCATACCAGTTCATTAAATTCCATACTTACCACTTTCATAATATAACCGCATTCTTATGTAATTCAATTAACTATGAGTATTACAATATTATACATCACACACACTCATTTTACTTGACAGCTCGAAAAAATTTTGCCCTTTTCCACGCCTATGAAACAAGGCTAAAGCTCTACTTTTTTACTCTCCAGGGACTAAAAAGTGATACCAGAGGTGAATAATGAAAATTAAACATTTATGAGCTCGCATTTTACGATTATCAGCCCACTCACTGTATAAACTGTGAGGAAATTTTGGTTGCAGATAATAGAATTTTGCAGTTATTTATGAAAAGTTACCATGTATAACTGTTAAAATTACCGTAAAATACCGTGAATTACCGAGAATTTTCAGAAATGACCGGAAATTTATGGAAATTCTTAAATAGGAATATTGGGTGATTCATGATGAGTTACGACATTTACCTGTGAAATTACCATAAATGACCGAAATTTGTCATAAATTTCCGCAAATTTATGGACATTTTTTAAAATGAATATTGTGTTATTTACGGTAAATTACTATATTTACCGTGAAAATTACCATAAATGACCGAAAATGTTCACAAATTTCCGGAAATCTATGCAAATTTAAAAAAATGAATATGGGTAATTTATGGTAAATTACTATATTTACCGTTACAATTACCATAAATGACCGAAATTTTTCATAAATTTCCGGAAATGTATGGCAATAAAAAAAATTATGGGTAATTTATGGTGAGTTGTCATATTTACCGGCCAAACTACCGTGAATGACTGACAATTTTCATGAATTTCCGAAAATATATGGAAATTTAAAAAAAAAATGTTTGGTAATTTATGGTAAGTTACCATATTCACCTGTGAAGTTACCATAAATGAACGAAAAATTCCAGTAATTTCCTCAAATTTATAATTTTTGAAATTGAATTTTGTGCAATTTACGATAAGTCACTATAAATCACCTCTGAAATTACCGTAAAATACCAAACATTTCCAGAAATCTTTTTATTGAATTTTCTATAATAAAGTATAAGTTAACATAAATTTCATGCTTCTTCATTTAAAATCTCATATGGACTGAAATCATGACTGTATTTCGAAAAATGTATGAAATCACCCATTTGTTATAAAACAATATCGTATGCGCCAAGGAGGAGAGCCACTTTTTCGACTTCTGAATTAGTCCGAGAGCTAGCTACAAAAAACGACTCGATTCGGTGCCCAAGATCAGAGCTCGAAAATTGTAAGAAAAACATTAATACATTGAGAAATGACACGTATGAAAATGGCAGCCGGTTTTCCACGACGTAAAATTTGCCCAAAAAATTGATTAGGTGGCCGCGTAAAATTTGTTTAGAAACATTCTTCAGGTTTCTCCTAAGAGCGGTCAAACAATGGCAGAAGTCTAATCGCTTGGAAAACCCTTGGCAGAAGCGATTGAAAGGTCCCCCCCCCCCCGTGGTGCGGGGGCCGCGGCGACCTTTTTTCCCGACATTCTTCAGACCTTAACTAAGAGCTGTGTGTAATGGCTGAACTTTAGCATTATGGAAAACCTCGGGAAAATTAA
>CAKNXH010062322.1:126567-169541 GCA_932178445.1 Andricus quercusramuli
GCAGACGAACAATTAACATAGGCATTCTTATTGTAAATTGTAAGAAGTATTTTTCCGTGAAAACGATTTTTTTCCGATGCACAGATTCCAGAATAAACGCCAATAACCATGTTTGTGGGCCTTTTGCTCGATTTAATGGTGGTTTCACCCTCCATTTCGAGTCCAACTTATTTCATGGTATCAAACAATACCTTCAATAATATGTATAGCAAATATCGATTAGTTATTTGAAATTTCAAATTTTTTTTTTATAAATGAAAAAAAAATTTGCTCGTCATTTTGAATGTTTGGCCCTAACATTTATGATCAACAACCCCAATATATGTACATATACACACTATTTTTGTAACTTTAGGACTTCATTTGTTCCAGTTCTCCAACTTTAAAATACATTTTCCAGAATTGTTTGTTTGAACAAGTAAATAGCAATTAGCGGAAAGATTTCTTTTTAACCTTTCATTACACATCTTGAGCAACATAATGCGAACGGTTTCATTGAATTCAGTGGGGCGCTCTGGCCAATCACAGGCATCATAGAGAATATATATATATATGGGCAATATTCACGAAACTATACACTTTTGCAACTAAAATCATAAAATTTTTTATTGCATTTTTGTTCGCAGTAAATATTTTTTTTTACTTTGAAAGTACATTACTTATGAAAATGAGACATTATTTTCAGTACAACCTTGTGAAAAATTTATTATAGACACTTTTTCAAAAACTTCACATTACGGAGCTGACCACTGTATTATGGAGCTGACCATTTGTATGAATGAGTGTGTTTTCATTATAAATAGACTTGTCGATTTAAAAAATACTTTTAATTCTATTTTCTCTTCATACACTATGCATTTCTTCAGTATATTTTAATAATATAAAGTGCAGAACAAAAAATTTGGCACATGAAAAGTAAAGTATATAATATTATAAATACTCAGCATGAAACTCAAATTATCAGAGGTTCATGAATAATTACAACTTCAAGTACATCTTTTTACATAAAATGTGGATGAGTAAACCTAATTTCTCCAATATTCGCTGCTTCATAATTCAATACAAATGGTATAGGTCTGTAGAAGTGACAGGTGAAGAAATTTTCAGTCTATTTAATAAATGCAAAAATATAAATTATTTAAAATAAACTATACAAAACAGAACTTCAACATTTTAATGATTAAACAACACGTATTTTAACACTTAATGATAACTGTAGTAATTTATTTGGCCGCTCAAACACAAAATACAAAATTTTTCTAAAGATTATAACACACTCAATTAGAGTTAATGAGAAATATGGTGATTTACTCAAAGCCCTTCATTTAGCTTGAAAAATGATAAGTTCATTAGTTAAAACTGAACTGAGTAATTGAAGAAAAGAGATAATAAAAATCGAATTTGTAGATGTTTTTTAGGTGAGTAACTATTGATTACGCACTTTTTAAAAATATTGTGTTAGTTTTACAATAATTTAATTTCTTTTATTTTAATGTTATTTTTTACAATAAAAAAAACCACGCGTCCCATTAAAAATGAATAATAACAAATTTGTAGTACTTTTTTGAATGAAATATCTTTTTCTACTCATTTTTCTCCGCATCTTTCATAGTTTTACTGCAAAATTTAATTTTTTAATAGCATATTTGATAATCAAATTAAAAAATATGTGTATTATCAAAAACATAGCTTTCAGAAAATTGGTTCATCTTCTTCACATGGATAAAACCAGAACCGTTTGTCAAAAATGGCTCGTAATGAATCTTTTCTTTCTTTCTATGCCCTAAAAACATATGCCAAAGCTCAATCCAATCTAATCAGTCTTTCGAAAGTTATCGTTCCTACAGACATCAGACAGACTACATACAGACAGACACCTTCGTGAATATAGTTTTTTATGACACAGGGAGTCCCAAAACGTGGAGCCTTGATGAAAACGGACAAAGTCAAATTTTACTCTCTAAATATGAATTAGTGAAAATTTCACTTGTTGAATTAGTAAATGTATGGTTCACTAACCAAATAGTAATATTTTGATGTTTCACATTTGAAATAGTAAATATTTTACTAATAAATTAGTAAAAGTTCTACTAATCTCAATTAGTAAACATGGTTCACTATTATTTAGTAGCTTCGCTTCACAAATTCATTAGTAACTTAGCGCGATCACTAACGAATTAGTGAACTGCAACGATTTTGACCAATCTGAAGTCATATCCTCATATGACATTGCGTGATTGTAAAATTGACACTGACATTGTAAAATATAACAATTTATCTAATTATTTAAGAAGGGTTGAAATACAGGTTGGAAAGACTATTTTTAAATTTGTAAAATTCCTGGTCAAAAATAAATGCACTGTTATTTCCCGGTTTTTCCCGGTCTCATGAGATTCCCGGTCCAGCGGCCACCCTGAAATTATCATATTATTGTTCTATTTGACTATGGCCAGTAGAAAAAAAGGAACTCAAGATCAATTTATTCATTTATTATCGCCAACGGCCATACCACACTGAAAAAACCAGTTCTCGTTAGATCACTGAAGTTAAGCAGTGTTGGGCGCGGTTAGTACTTGGATGGGTGACCATTCTGGAATACTACTGCGTGTTGTTTTATAATCTCCTTTCAATTTATATTTATTTTGAAAAAATTAATTTTTTCACTAAACAATTAGTGCATTTTTACTGTATAATTAGTGACTTTTCACTCTTCAATTAGTACACACTGCAATGACAGGGATTACTAATTGCTTAGTGGAATTTCACTAATTTCACAAGTGGACAATTTCCACTAATCAAATTAGTAGTTTTCTACTAATCGTGAGTGGCCGACTTCTCTCTAATTGAATTAGTAAAATTTCACTAGCAATTAGTGAAATTTCACTAATTCAGATTGAGAGAGTACATAAAGTAAGGATGAGAATGTAAACAATCATGAAGTACAGATGCAGGACGTTCGGAAAAACTTCTATCAATTTCCGTTAATTTTTCATCTTTTCTGTCACATTTGTTCATTCTTATTCTAAAATCTACTATACCTATCTCTTTTGTTTCTGCAAGGGTTATTATAGATTTATCATTAAGACCTATGTACGCCACGTAGATCAAAAAATAATAGTTTAAAAACAAAAAGACTCGAATAAATGCATGCCAGCACGAGATGGAGAAATTTCATTTGAGAATATCTGCTTCCAGGGTACCATGATTGGATATTAGTGAACGAAACAGGACATGGATATCAAAGGGGCCTTGACTTTAAAATTGAACTTTTTCTGCGAACGAAATTCGTCAGTAACATAATTTGCCAAGAAGACCCATGTCATTTCGAGATGTCTTCACTGAAGGAAGCTTTCTTTGATGTGCAATCAGACTTTATTGAACGAAACAGTTGCCATCAATAAATTTCAATCAAGATTCGCTCCGTTTTGTCCAATACCGCAGTACCGAGATAAGGGGAAATTTGTAATTATGCGGATTAAATGCACGAAGAAAAATGACATTTAAGATTTTGATATTCAGTACACGAATTTTTTAATGGTTACCAAATTTCAGGAATATATGCAGAAGACACGGGAAGGAATGTCAACATTCGCACAAATGAAAAACTAAATTCTGTCTTAAAAAGGGCGTTTTCTCAAAAAATAATAGAAAGCACAAATTACTATACTTTCTAGCATCAATAATGGAAATCTATATATTATAGTGTCTCAGTCGCCGGAAGGACGAAGTGTTGATCGAAGTATAGTTTTAAGTGTTCTATTGGGAACTCGACTGAGTTTGCAGCAGTCCAGTAACCATCCCTGGATGCCCCGCACTCAATACCGTTCGTGTAGCAGCAAACCGAAGCTTGCTTGCATGAAACTTGGATCCGTATGAAATGCTGTAACTAATATAATATTATATATATAATAAACTAACATAATTTGGATGCGTAGTTGCATGAGACCATTAGGACGTTTAGCCACATAGCAGATTTCCCGAAAAAACGAGGTCTGTCCCAGGTTTTTGCGGAAAAGCATAGATCTAAGCCTGGGACAGACCTGGCAACAAAAGACAAGTCGCAAGTCGAGTACGCGACCAAAGTGTTCGCGAATGTGAATGAATTGACGCCTTCCATCGAACCCAGATAGGTGATACGCAAATTAGCGCGTCACTTTGGAGACGAGATTAAATATGCCATCGTCGGAGGCGGCATAAATCACAGCGAGCAACTTATAGAACTGTTGGAGGAATTTGACAGGAATGGCAGCATCAATTCCGGTTATTCGGACAATAGAGACTGGCAAAACTCCAGCCAATGGAAGGCAGTAAATCCCAATTATAGTTATGCCCGAGGCAATGAGTCATCAGCGGTGACAAAAAATACGAACAATCGAACGGCCACCATTTAGGAAATAAAAAAGGACACGAACTCCGGGGGGCAGCGAGCCCCATGTGAAGGAAACTCCTAGAAACAAGGAAGAAATCAACCACCATATCGCGTCCAAATTATGGAAGTGGAGGACACACAAGAGCACGAGAACGATGATTACTACCATGAAGAGCAAGCAACGGAATCGGGAAACGAGTCAGAGCCACGTTAGTAATAAACAATAAAGAAAATGAAGACAATGACGTGGAAACGGAAGTCACATACTATACGCACATGCTGACGGACACCCGTGAAGATTTAACGGAAGAATCCGAAGAAATAATCGAAAGAAGAAAGTCGAACTGCTACACGGTCAATATACAGGTGGCCGGAATCCTCACGAAAGCACTCATAGACACACACTGTGGTCAGGCAGGACGAATAGGTATAACAAAAATGGCAATAAAATCGGTTTGCGGGATAATATTCGGGCACGAATATACATCACAAATCCGTTTGAATTTAAATCCTAGCTGATCCCGTTTTCCAGATATCGTCAAATTACGTATTTCAGCGATTTTATCAATGGAACGTAATGAGCTGTACCTTAAGTACGCATTCAAATGCGCATAAAATTATTATTCTTATACTAGGTATGTGTTGAATAGATAAATATATCACAATGGGAGGCCAGCGAAACCCTCGTGTGTCTTGAGGACACAAAGCGACCCAAGGATGATAGCTCTCTGGATCCATCTCGCAAGTGTCTTGGCATATTTTTGGCATGCGGGTATGGCTTTAAAGTTACGAACCAGTGATAGTTTCGCATCCCCGAGAGCACCTATCACAAGGACAATTACTTGCACCGAATATTTTGGATATAGTCGTTGCAGTTCTCTTTTAAGGTATTGATACCTCTCCTCTTTTTCTTTCTCCTTTGCAGTTATGTTGTATTCGGACGGAGCCGAGTATTCGATCACGAATATAGTTCATTTCTCGAAGTCTTGGAAAACAGTATCAGGCCTCGAGTGCGTAACGGAGACTGCTGTACGAAAATCGTAGTTCCAGATGTATATATATATATATATATATATATATATATATATATATATATATATGTATACAAAGGTGTTGAACATACATATATATTAATCTATTCTACACATACCCAGTATACAAATAATAATTATATAAGCATTTAAATGCATACTTAAGGTACAGCTCATTACGTTACATTGATGAAATAGCTAAAGCACGTAATTTGACGATATCTCGAAAACAGGATCAGCTAGAATTTCAATTCGAACGGATTTTTGATGCATATTCGTGCCCGAATATCATCCCGTAAACGGATTTTATTGCCCTTTTTGTGATACCTATTCATCCTTCCTGACCACCGTGCACAGGGGCCGAGATCGCCTGTATCTCAGAGGAATCCTTCAATGGCAACAAAGAGAGGATTAAACGGTACCCCTGTTTGCCATGAGCAGGTGTAGCAGTAGCCGGACTCCTGGGAGGCAAGGCGAACATCGCACCAACATAAACCTGGATACTAAGACTTTAACCGTCCCGTACTTGCTTGGACAACCGTCGATAAGAATCCTGCAAGAAGAAGGCAGAGGCGAACAAAATGAAAATTTGAGCCTATGCACACTCGAATCGACTATTGTAGACAAACGAAAGGCGAATAGGAAAGCAACAGAAGAGGAGTACGTGGAAATGGAATTCCCATTGGAAATTACACATGAAGAGGTCAAAATAAAAATGGAAGAAAGCCAAGGAATCAACAAGACTGAGAGAGAAGAACTTGGCAAGATCTTATGTGCGCATAGGCGTGTATTTCATCGAGACCCCGGCCTATTCAGAAACTACCAACACGTACTACAAATAAGAGAAGAGAAACCATTTTTAGGACAAAGTTACCCCATCCCAATGGCTCACCGAGATAAAGTGGAGAAAGAAGTCCAAAGAATGATAAAACTGAGCATAATACAGCGCTCAAATAGCCCATACTTAAATCCGGTGGTGCCTGTCATAAAGAAGGATGGGACGATTTGACTGCGCCTGGACGCACGCAGACTCAATGAAATATTAATTGAAGTTTGGGAATGTCCAGAAACAGCGGAAGTTCTATTCCAGAAATGTAAAGGGATGAATGTGATGTCGAATCTAGACATGACCAGTAGTTTCTGGCAAGTCCCACTTCATCCCGATTCACGAAAATACACTGCGTTCCAATACAGAGGCCGCAGTTACGAATTTCGCGTGGTGCCATTTGGCTTGAAAATGAGCACTGCAGCGTTGGTTCGAGGCCTGGACCATGCACTACCGGGAATCGGAGATCAAATAATCTCATTCTTCGATGACACATTAATCACCTCTGAAAATAATGAATTACACCTAGGACACCTCGACGAGATTTAAGATAGATTAGAGAAAAACAATCTAACCTTAAATCTTACGAAGTCGCATTTCTTTAAAGAAGAAACCAAATTTCTCGGCTTCATTTTAACGACGGAAGGCGTTAAACCTGATCCCGAGAAAATAAAAAACATCAAAGAGTTTCCAGCACCGAAAAATATCAAGCAACTTCGAGGCTTCCTGGGATTAGTCAACTTTTACTCGAGATTCAGCAAAGAACATGCTAAAGAAACGGTGCCTCTTTTAAAACTCATAAAGAAAGGAGCCGCTTGGATATGGGTCAAAGAAGCACAGGAGAGTTTCGAAAAAGTAAAGAAATTATTCGGTAAATCAATCATGCAATTATGCGTTCGGAGCAGTCCTTCATGAAGTAAACGATCAGACGGAAAAAGAAATTAAAACGCTTGCAAGTCGTACCTTAAAAGGGCCAGAGTTAAAATTTTTTACGACTGAAAAGGAGCTCCTGGCGATAGTCTGGGCCCTGCAGAAAATTCGAACGTACCTGCACGGGGCCGAAATTGTGAACCGCACGGAACACCTGGCTCTGACGTTTCTAAAAACTTGTAAATTCGTAAATGCCAGATTGACGCGCTGGATAATGGCCATACAAGATTATCAAACACAAATCGAGCATCTACCAGGAAAGGAAAACAAAATGGCGGATGTGTTAAGCAGAATCCGTGATAGCGAAAGTTATGAAAAAAATCACGGCGAGATTCGCGTAACTATAAATGCACTCAGCTATAATTTGACACAGGAAATCGAAGACTTAATAAGAAAAATCCCATTGAAGCAGAAGGAAGACAGGAAGGTTCAAAAGCTAATACAGGTCATAAAAAAGAGACAATGACGACGAAACGCGATTCAAATTAATGAATGAAGCACTGTATCACTACGATGGAGACACTTATCGAATCTGCGTACCACAAGAACTCACGGAGAAAAGTAATATGGGAATGCCACAACCCATATGGACACCCATGCGTGGAAAAAAGATATAAAATGTTACGTGAATCTTTCTACGTGCCACGGCTGGCAAAAGTCACGCGGAAGACCCTCGCAACGTGTGACTCGTGCCAGAGGAACAAATTGTCAACGCAGGCCGCACAGACATTACAAGAACCGGTATTATCCAAGGAACCGTTAGAAATTATATCTATCGATTTATTCGGTCCATTAACCAAAACGAAATACGGATACGAACATTTATTGGTAATGATAGATACCTTTACCAAGTACACAAAATTATGCCCTCTCCGAAGAGCGACTAGAGAACTCGCAATAAAAAAATTAGACGAATTCATCGAGAAAATAAGAAAGCCAAAAAAAAGTACTATCTGACAGAGGCACGCAGTTCGCGGGTCACCGATGGAGAGAAACGTTGGAAGGTAGCGGGATCCAAATAATCCTAACGTCCATACGTCATCCGCAGGCAAACATGGTGGAACGGGTAAACCGTGAACCAGCCCGACTATTCCGGACCCTATTACCGCCCAAACGGCATGCAGGGTGGTACTTCCAACTGGAAAATGTGGATTCCATAATCAATGAGTCTTATCACGATACTACTGAGTGGGGAAGGGAGCCCCGACGATGATGGATGAATCTGCTGCCACAAACGCAACCCGCTCCTCAAGACAACAGACAAGAGGAACTAGTAGTGCTAAGAGACAGAATGTATAGAAAGAGAGAGAAGCTGTTGGAACGCGTCAATAAGAAGAAAAAAGGCGTCTCTTTCAGGAAGAACGAGTGGGTACTTGCGAAGGCGTGCAAAGTGTCTAACGCAACGACCGGTGCAATGGCCAAATTTTGAGCACTTCACGAGTGACCGTACAGAATTAAGAAGCAAATAGCAACGAATGTATACCTCCTGTGCGAGACAGAGAGCGAGAAGGAGCGATGACAGTACCACGCAAACGACCTTCGCAGGTATCTCATGAAGAAAAGCGAGAGTGGGGAGGAAGAACATTCTGCGTGAAAATTGAACGGTCCTGACAGCTTTGGAAATTTTCGGGTAGGTCAGTAATAGACAGAAAAGCAACGATGCCAAACGCGAGTATACGAGTAGAACCAATCGACACTCTTCCCTGCATTGGGATACAATGCGGTCTCGACAACGAGAAGGAGGAAAATTTACGGCTGATGAACATACGTACAAAACTTTAGTGGCGCGTGCACGCTTTATAGGCGTCAGAAGGCGTAGGACAAAAGTGCCCATCAACACCTCAGTGAATGAGGTGACTCCTATAACACAAGTTGAAGGTGCAGTGTTTATAGAAAATCGTCAAATTATCGAGGAACCAGTGCCAAGACCCGAGCCGATAGTGATCCATATCGACGAGGAAGTGGAAATAGTGAACCTGGATAGTGATGACGAAGAAGACGCGTCACGCAATGACGAGCCTGCAGAAGTGCACGACCAAGCCCCAATCAGAGAAGAGCAAGAGATTGTGCCAGAGGAGCCGCAAGAGGAAGCCACAGCGTCACAAGTGAGTAAGCCTTTTGACATCTCACCACAGCCCTCAACGTCAAGACAAGTGTTGAATAATCAAGAAATTGCGAGAGAAATGATGTGTGAAGCCAGAATCAACTCACTAGATATGTTATTCACAAAGAAGGCAATACCAACACCAATAATGCGGGCACCTCAACCTGGAAAAAGAGTGGTGCTCACAGAAATTGAGCAAAAGTGGATCCACATTACGGAGGAGCAAAGCAACCTACGTAAAGTCAAAGGGATCTATGCAACGAAACGCAGTCGACATGATGCACTCGTAACCGATATGATGAACGAGAAAGACGTGAAGCCCCCGAAGAAAAAGTGCCAAGCTGAGAAAGAAAATAAAGAGAGAAATCGACAGCTCGATAAGGCTTTACGACGAGTCGAGCTCATAAAACTGAACAAAGAGGCGAGACAGCGTCGACACCGTAGCAGCAGCCAGGTAACAGCAGAGTCAGGACAATTACATCCAACGGAGACTCTAGAAGATTTGGAGAGATATAAATTATGGACTCAGGCCCAGGACTGGCCGATCTCAAACAGCTGGATTTTCAAAGAGGAGAACGAAGCATAGAACCCACAGCGCATCAGCAGGGATGACTACAACAAACTGGAAATTAACACGGAAAGGATCATAGCGAAAATTGAGATGTTCTCAATAGAATGAGCGTAATTTAGGATGTGTGAGTAAAACCAAGAATTAAAATTTTTAATTTTTTGATTTTTATTTAATTTTTCTATTTTGTGTGTTCTCTTGTATGTTTATAATTTGTTATTAGCGATTGGTACGTCTCAATTTGGGGGGCAGTTGTAGCCTGTGAGTTACAAGAGTCGCCTAAAAGTAGGCAGAAGAGGCAGCTCCTGAGTGATGCAAGTAGAAAATTGCATCACACAGGAGAAGTTTCAGACTCCAAAAGCGAAAGACTCTGAAGAAGAGTTAAAGGTGATCGCATTGCCTTAAACTGTTTACGCAGAGTATTCAATTTTGTGAGTGCGATCTTGGCGCTCTCGGTCAAAGCATAGAACTTTTTCGCGCATATTTGAAACTCATGATAGAAGTCACTATGAGTAACTTTCATCTGAATAACATGTTTTCTTGACTAAGAAACTATTGCATTTGATTATCGAGAAAAGCCAAAGTTGTACCGAGACCATAGCTCCACATAATCAAATGCCATAGTTTAAAGACTAAGAATTGCAAGTCCAACGATTAACGATCTAAAAGAGGAGTTATACTGCTCTTTAACGGGTTCAGAAAATCTTGGAAGGCAAATTTTAGCACTGAGTGAAATATTTTATGCCAACGATCCTTTCGAAAAGTCGAGGAGCATAAATTCTTCAAAATAACAAAGACATTCTCAAAAATTGAGCTCGTTTACCCTCTCTCAAAACGTTCTCTCTCTTTAAAGCAATATACCTGAGGCTCGAACGTTCCTAAGCTCAGGTGACAGGGTCTGAGCGTGCTTTGGCAGCTCCCGCCAAGATTAGTCCAGTGCACCTTAGTGACAGGTCATAATTTGATCCATTATCTCATAATCACTCTTCTTTGTAGTTAAATAGTAATTTTATTGTATTTTTTCATTTTCGTATTAGTCTCTCCTTTACAAGTCGATTCACTAAGGAGATTCCTGCCAAAAAAGCTATAATTCACTCTCTTTCGGAACCGCAGTCTTTAGTGGATTTGAATTTTTTATACAGGAAAGATTAAATATCGAAATTATTATTTCCTTCCTTTTATGAATTACGTTTAGACCAAAGAAAGAGAGAGAGAGAGAGGGAGAGAGAGAGAATAAACGGACTGCCTGAGTGCAGTATCGCGACGAAGTTTTATTACCATACAATCGATAAAATTAATTTAAATCTATAAATTATCTCATTGTTTAACCACATTTTTATTGAAAATTTTTTTATATCGTTTACAGCTCTTATAGATTAGAGTAGAACAAGGACTTTGCCAGCCTATAGCAACCTGTATGTAAAATATAGCATAGTGCAGGCTTAAGAAATAAAAGAACCTTTAACTGCAATCCAGAATCTTATACTTTCAACGTGAAAGTCCCTTTATTTTACTGCATGTCGTAAGTAGTACACTAGATTTATGAATTAGGACACTTGGTTAACTATGCAGCCAAAAGCCGGCAGTTATAATATGCATATATATATATATATATATAGAAGGAGAAAGAAAAGATCGTCCTGATCATTGGCGCTCTTGGAGGTGCCAAGGTTTTACTTGGTAATAGCCTGGGAAGCATCCCTGCGTGTCAACAAAATGCTGAGACACTTGCAGGGAGAATGCAGAAGGCGGTCGTCCTAGGGTCGCTCCGTGTCCTCAGGGTGCACCAGACTTTCGCCGGATCATCGTATTGAGTTCGCGCAGACTGTAACCACCCATCTCACGGTCGTGAGACGTGATTACAGCTGAAATTTTACCGGGATTTCGCTGGGAGCGGGTGCAATTTTTTTAGATTAGCACCCGCTCCCGGCGAAATCCTGGGGTTGTCCTTATGACAAACTTTTATATATATATATATATTCGGTTTCGGTTTCGATTCCCTTGGAATAGAACCGAAGGGCTTATGACAGAGCCACCGAACGCGTCCTCGGGTTGCGGATAGAGGGTCCCCGTACCAAGGATTTCTGCTGAATATGGTTACAATAATTAATAAGCAGACGCGGACAATTGTCCAGGGATGGTCCTGAAGGAATAACCCCTAAGCGAAGGTGTAAGAACCGTGCCGAAAGCTGCATGGCACCTGGGTGAGGTGTCTTTAACGGTGACTCTGGGATACCGGGTGACGTCTCAGAGTATCAGCCTTATCCTTGCACGCGGGGCTCTACATGGATGGACGAACCCTTTCCCTAGCTGCTCGTGGGAACAACAATGAAACCAACGAACCACCAAAATGTTGTAGATGCGGTTCAAAACGATCGAACGCGCAGAGCACCCGACAATGGATCGGCAAACAATGCCGATCATCCTAGAGTTCGGGGTGCTGAAAGTAATTTAGATGGAAACACGACGACGAACCGGCGAAACGCCCACATTGAGTGGACGGATCAACTTAAGAAAGACGTGCTAGACTGCTACGATGCCAGGATTACCCCTGTTCGCGGAGGCTTTATGGCGCGTATGCATACTCTGTGGTGCCAGAAACACCCAGAGCTTCAACACGTTTCGCATCAGTCTTTGCGAAATCAAGCCGACTACCTCCGGAAAAATGGATATCTACGCGGAGCGCTTCCTCAACCGCTGCTTGAACAAGCTGCAGACGAAGATGAAACGACACTAAGCCCAACCGCAGAAATCAGGCACCTTCTGGAAGATGATCGCAATTTCAGTACAAGGAGGAACATCAACATGCAAGTTCCTCTTAAGCCCCAAGATCTGGCTGAAATGGATGCCTCCCTTCGTGGAGATATCTCGCAAGAGTCCGACCTCTGGACCACCAATTGCTCAGTTTATGGTGATGCGAGAGCTTTGGCTGATTTAAATCTAAGGCTGAAACCGACGATGGATCAAAAAACAAGAAGACGCTTGCATCAACTGAACAAGAAAATTGGATGGGCAAGACAGAATGCGTCCCGTGTTCAATGTGTGATTGACTACATAACATCTGGCAGACCGTTCACAGAAAGGGTTCGAAAGTTCACCCAAGAACTAAGGACTTCGAATCACACACTGAACAAGTCAAAGCTGCTCACAATCAAGCAGCATATTGTTGACAAGATAAGGCTGTTATCTGACGCAAGGAGGAGGATACAGAAGAGGGAGAGATGGATCAGAGAGAATCAACAGTTTCTCGCTGACCCATCGCGCCTCTTCAGTGATCCCCCTGTTTTTGTAAAAAATCCTCCCAAGCCCAAGGAGGTAGAGACTTTTTGGAGAGAGGTGTACAAGATCCCGAAAATGTTAGAGTTGAAGGAAGATACTGACAATATCATTCGCTTCAAGGAGTTTTGCGACAGCCTCATAAAATCTGAGGAGGAGTGCCCATCAGTCACTGCCGAAGAGGTGAAAAAAGCACTTAGAGGCACGAAGAACTTTTCCGGTGCTGGACCAGATTGTATCAAGAACTTTTGGTGGAAGAAGTTTACTTCTACACACCAACATTTGGCCCGCATATTCACCTCATATTTAAAGTCGGAGATGCCCATTCCGCAGTGGCTAGTGTTAGGACGCACTATACTCCTACCAAAAAAAGGCGACTTGTCCAAACCAGAGAATTACAGGCCAATAACTTGTTTGAACACACTGTATAAGATTTTTACAGCTATCCTAAACAACAGGATTGTTCGACGAATTGAGCCTGTATGGCGAGAGATGTACGAACAACGTGGCTCGAAAAAAGGTGTAGCAGGCTGTCGAGAGAACCTGCTGATTGACAGGTGTGTCTGTAAAGACGCTACAGTCCATCAGCGCGTCCTGTCAATGGCCTGAATTGACTACCGGAAAGCTTTTGATTCAACCTCTCATAGACTTATCATCTGTCTGTTGGAAAGCTTGAAGGTACATCCACACATAGTGAGATGCATAGAAAGATTGATGCCTCTTTGGAAAACTAGATTTACCATCTCATCTAGGAATTATCGTCTGACGACGAACAACGTCACCTTCCAGAGGGGCGTCTTTCAAGGGGATAGTATGAGCCCTTTGCTTTTTTGCATCACACTTTTGCCTCTATCTCTTGCACTACGAAATTCTCCTCGATACCTCTGTGGCGACACTAATCAGCGTGAGCATAAGGTCACTCATGTATTCTATATGGATGACCTGAAGATCTATGCCGCTGGTAAAAGCAAACTTCAAACTGCTTTAAATATCGTCAAGAACTACACAGGAGAGATTGGGATGGACTTTGGTTTGGACAAGTGTGCCAAAATTCATTTGAAGAAAGGAAAGATTACTGGCGTTCCCAAGGACCCTGAGCTTGTGGATATAAGTGTTATTAGACACCTTAACACTGGAGAGACCTATACATACCTGGGCGTGCCTCAAAGCCGCATTCAGGACGTAACATCAGTGAAGGAGTCTCTCCGAAGCAGATACAAGCATCTTCTTCGACAGATTTGGTCTTCCAATCTGTCGGCGTTGAACAAGGTATCTGCGACTAACATGCTTGCCGTCCCGGTTCTACTCTACTCGTTTGGGGTGGTTCAATGGACGAAGAACGAGCTTAAGTCCCTTGATGTCACCACGCGTAAGATCATGCATATGCATAAAAGCTTGCATATCAATTCGTCAGTTCCGCGATTATACATTTCACGCCAGCAAGGCGGACGCGGACTTCTGAATCTCCAGTGTCTTCATAACCGAATTGTTTTGAGTACAGCTTACATCGTTGCGAATGGCAGAGATCCTCTCCTAAGGATGGTCAGAAACCACGAGATGATTGGCGAAGGGGCGTTCCTTTACAAAGCCGCGGAGCAAGCTGCTGAGACCCTTGGCCTGAATTTTAACATTAGAAGTGAGGAAAGTGCATTACTCCATCTAGATGCTTCACGTCTAAAAGCCGAAGTAAAGAAAGCAGAGGTTGGAAAATTTCACCAAGAGCTACTCGACAAGCAAATGCACGGAAACTTTCACAGAAATGTAGAAAAACAGTCCTTGTCGAAGGAGCAAACTTTTGCTTTCCTCAAATCATCAGGGCTCAATTCAGGTACAGAGGGCTTCATTTTCGCATGCCAGGACTGTGTAATCTCCACCTTAGCATACCGCGCCCGCATTTTATGTCAAGAAGTTCCCAGTGATAGGTGCAGAGCGTGTCATGCACACGCTGAGTACCTAGAACATATACTATCGGGGTGTCCGACCCACGCAGGAACAACGTATATCTATAGACATAATGCGGCCCTAAGAGTACTTTATTACCACCTTTGTCACTCTTACGGTGTTGGTCGCGACCCTGCCCTGCCGAGCGCTCCAAGGGATATAGGGTCAATTGTCCGAAACGAGAAGTGCCAGATTTTCTGGAACTACGATTTTCGGGCAGCAGTCTCCGTTGCGCACTCGAGGCCTGACATTGTTCTCCAAGACTTCGAGAAACGAACTATATTCGTGATCGAATTCTCGGCTCCATCCGAATACAACATCACTGCAAAGGAGAAAGAAAAAGAGGAGAGATATCAAGACCTTAAAAGAGAGCTGCGTCGTCTGTACCCAAAATATTCGGTACGAGTAATTGTTCTTGTGATAGGTGCTCTCGGAGGTGTGAAATTATCGCTGGTTCGTAACCCTAAAGCCATACCCGCGTGCCAAAAATATGCCAAGGCTCTTGCGAGATGGATGCAGAAAGCTGTCATCCTTGGGTCGCTTCGTGTCCTCAAGACACACGAGGGTTTCGCCGGCCTGTCGTTGTGATTTCGTCGTGCCCTGTGACCACCCATCTCACGGATGTGAGACGTGGCCATAGGTGTATTTTACCGCGGTTCTACTGGGGGCCATTGACATTTTTTCCAGATGGCAGTTGCTCTTAGTGGTACCCTGCGGTGGTTGTTTAACTTTTTTTTTAAATTATATATATATATATATATATATATATGTATGGAGTAAAGTCTATATTTGTGTGCAAAGTTGTTCGCACGGTGCAGCATGATTTACATTTTAATGCTTACGAGATTTCTATTGAGAGCGATGAATTCAAAATATATAACTTAAAAGATCTATACGTCGATGCTGTCTACCAGGCACACCAAGTCCATGGAAAATTGTATATAACTGTCAAGCCAAGTGTCGGGGATATTCTGCAGGTGGGTGCATATCAGTTCAACTGATAAAATATTTATGTCTCGTATATTTTATTATTCATCACCAGAAAAAAAAATATCACAAGCCCTAACCTAAGTGTTTTATTCTATGCATATATCGAATTTTCAAACCATATGAGTCATCCCGTTGAAGCTGAAATGAAACGAAAATTGCAGAGAAATATATTTCATTACGAATAGCTGACACCTTACATTTGATAATTTTATTATTTCCTATATATTCCTACCTACAGACAGTGAGGCATATGCGATTATGTTGTCTATTGGGCTTATCTTTAGAATTCAAATGTAGAATCGTGAAATAGAACTTTTATGAAACTCACTACAATTTACGTGGAAAATTATATAAGATTCATTTATATGATAGTGATAAAATTCGAACAGTCATGTCACTTTCTCATCTCATTTTTCGTAGGACCAGCAGTATTGTCAGTTTTTAGTAGGTTTGGAAGAGAATTCAGAATGGATATAGATCCACGAAATTTAAAATAAGGAGCTTGCCACACAGAACACTGCGACCGCCGAGGATATCAAAGGTGTGCTGATGACAAACCTTCGTGTTATTATTGCAAACGTCCACCAGCAAAACATCAACGTTTAGGTATGTAAGTATAGGTATAGCATTTGGTATATAGGTATATAAGTATTCTCAATTATATTATCACAAAGATGAAAAGATATCCATTTTATATATTGCTCTTCTCTCGTCCTAGATGAACTCCAAGCTGACGATACTGAAGTTTTCAATTTGATGACAATATCTTGACAAGGACTGAATGAAATAGAACCAAAAGTTGTTCAATCTCCTGACGTAAGGACAAATTCTGCCGAATCTTCCCAAGTTGTGATTATTACTTCACAACCATTTAACGAAACAGAGCCACAGCTAGTTAAATCTGTTTTCATTGCAAATGATCCCCTCGAACTCGATCCAAGAATTGAAAAAGAGGCGACCTTAAATCCTGGCCAAGAATTACTATGTACATCTGCTGAGCAACCGTTGCGTGTTGTAATCACTCAGTTAAATTCTAACAGCAAGGATCCAGTAGGATGAAAATCACACCTATGTATTAATTTTTCGTGAGCTGTGAACACTTTTTCATAAACTGCATTACATATATTCTAAACTTAACAATAATGGCAGAATTTATAAGCGTGTTTCCCATCCAAGTGGCCAGATTTCGTTCAGGAGGCCCTGGGCAAACACGCTGAGTGCAGTGAGATGCTTCATTCTACTGTCCGCTGTGAAATTATTCGCATTTTGCTGAGTCATCTGGCTGAAAGAAATATAAGACGTAAGTCTGAAGTCATAGAAATAGCAGAAGGAGCCCTAGCAAGAATGCCAGCCCTGCGAACAAAATCAGCATTCCCTAGTGTAAATAGAATTTATAAGAGCGATTTCCAAAAATCTGACAACTTTTAGTCCCAGTAATTCAAGAGTAAAGTTCAATATTTTACAGTTGAGGCTTTGAAAAATGACTTCAAAGTTTGACCCACAATTTTTTTTGGCCATGCTGCATTGCTATTTTAGAATGAATTTGATAATAATTACTCAAACTATTCATATCGCGGGATAAAATTGTTGATTTCATACTTGGCGTATTCTTTTACAAATCGAACAGAGAATTGACCGACCGATTTTTGATAGAGGTAATACTTTTTTTACGGGTTCATTATCGAAAAAGAGAAGATACGTATTTGAGGATTTTTTTTTCGCAATTTTTTGGGAACTAGGAAGGGTTGAAAAATTCAGAATTTGAGTAAAGACTATTTTTTGTTAAATGCATAACTCCTGTTGTATTTAAGCTACAGACCTTTTTTTTAATTTGAAAGGTAAAAGAACGAGCTTTAATAAAAAAATCATCTCAAAAATATTATTACCAAATTAAAATTGTTATAAACAATTAAAAATTTTTAATCGATTTTTAACTAGTTTGACCCCCATGAATTAAGTTCTTAGTATTTTTATCGTATTCTACGTCAAATTTTCGATCGAAAACGATTTTTTCCAAAATGGTGAAATTATTATTACTATCGGAAAAAATTTAATGTATCTAGCGCTGTCGAGCGCGGTACCTCACACCGGCGCGTTGATCACATTGCACGGCCGATTTTCTACTTTGATATCGTTTTTCTCTTAAATATGAATGATTATTATATATTTCCAATTAAATAATCTTATTTCTTAGACAAGATAACTTTATTAAAAATTCAAGAAATAAATAAATAATAAGAAGTAAAAGAAAAACATCAGTATTGAATATGTAATTATTACTTTATTAAGATTTCGGTAGGTTGGCTTAGTGAATAAGTACCTCTTTCAGTTTTATGTTATACAGTATTTACATTCTTCAAATTTTAACATTTCTTATTTACAAATTTTACAATATTTTTCTTTTCATACAAGGAAAATTGCTTTGCCTCCAATTCTTGAAGAGAAACTGGAATCATACAATGATATTTTAAAGTCCCCTTTATCGTTTTAGCTTTTTGAAAGCGTGCTGACAACCGCTTTTCTTCTTCTTCGTACTCAGCATTTGTCGAATAACGACATGTTATGTTTGGTAGAGCTTCTGTCGCCCAGGTAAATAATTCTCTAGGTGTACGAATAGGATTATTTACTCTTTGCAGACTAGCTCTAGCAGCAAGTCTTTTTAGGGTGCCACCAATTCCATCACATGGTCGTTTTCCATGCGAAGTAGGAAAAAAGTGCCACTCAGCTGCTATTTTAAAATCTTGTTTGTGATGAGTACGATTAATAAAATTTTTGTTGTTCTTGTATTGCCCACTGGCAGCGTCGGAAAAATAAATTATTTTGGTAATCCCCGGTAAATTTGATTTTATGTAGTCTACTAACTGTCTTTGAAAGAGATGAACGGCAATAGTATCGTGGCGTAAACATTCGGACATAGACACAAAACTTTTGAGTTTCAATTCATTGTTATCATCTTTGTAATATATCGAAAATGGATGTATTGTCACTTGATCATTATTCCAGTGAATACCTTGAACGGAATTTTGAATTATGAAAGCATAATTCTCAGAAAAATCACAAATGACAATACATTCATTTTTCATTATTATTATTTTTTTTTTCATTCAAAAATTCTCTTTGTTTATTTGCTAAAAATGAATGTAGTGATAACTTAGTTAAACCGTTACTTAAACTTTGTAAGAATTCATCGACAGTAGATATTAGGGTGTAATGTAGCTCTTTCGGTAGTAATCCACTGTTTGTACTTAATATTTTCAATTAATTTTTCTTCAAAATTCTGTTCCAATTGATCAATAACATTCTTTACACCCGGACATTGATCACATAATCCTAAAGAACAGTTAGTAGACTTTAAATCACATACCATACGATCTAAACAATCACAATAATTTATTATAGGTCGCGTCGAATCATCAGTAATTGATTTTAAATTGGCTCCGTCAATTAATAATTTAACATTTTTATGTATTGCGCAGACACAAACTGAGTGAGTACCACTAGATCCTGCTAACACACAGTGTTTAGGTCGTAGACTAGCAAATTTTGAGAAACTGCATTTCATTTCTGGGTGCTTGATTTCAAAAATTTTATGCAATTCTTTCAAATTATTTAAAAGAAGACGTTTCTGCATTTGAATTCTTTTTCCAACCATTTTAACAGAGACGTAATCTTTTTGGCCCAGCATTATTTGAGTATAATCATCAGACTGACAAAAGGTAATTATAGTGTTAACGACATCTGCTGTTAAAGATGGATGGTTTTTAGGACTTGGATCACTTAATATCCCTTTCTCTCGAGCAATTTTTTTTGCAACACTTATCATGTGATGAGTAGCGGAAGGGAAATGAAGTGATATTTTTTTATAAGTATCGAAATCCTAATAAAGTAATCTATATTTTCAATACTGATGTTTTTCTTTTACTTCTTATTATTTATTTATTTCTTGAATTTTTAATGAAGTTATCTTGTCTAAGAAATAAGATTATTTGATAGGAAATATAAAATAATCATTCATATTTAAGAGAAAAACGATATCAAAGTAGTAAATCGGCCGTGCAATGTGGTCCGCGCGCCGGTGTGAGGTACCGCGCTCGACAGCGCTAGATACATTAAATTTTTTCCGATAGTAATAATAATTTCACCATTTTGGAAAAAATCGTTTTCGATCGAAAAATTGACGTAGAATACGATAAAAATAATAAGAACTTAATTCGTGGGGGTCAAACTAGTTAAAAATCGATTTAAATTTTTTAATTGTTTATAACAATTTTAATTTGTTAATAGTATTTTCGAGATGATCTTTTTATTAAAGCTCGTTCTTTTACCTTTCAAATTAAAGAAAAAAGGTATCTAGCTTAAATGAAACAGGAGTTATGCATTTTCAAAAAAATAGTCTTCACTCAAATTCTGAATTTTTCAACCCTTCCTATTTCCCAAAAAATTGAGAAAAAAAAATCCTCAAATACGTATCTTCTCTTTTTCGTTAACGAACCCGTAAAAAAAGTATTAGCTCAATCAAAAATGGGTCGGTCAATTTTCGTCCAAATCTGTACGATTTGTAAAAAAATGTCCCACTTGCGAAGATTTTACTATTTTTTTGCGTAATATTCCACATCAAATGTCCGGTAACACTCCGTATTAGTTTAGCGCACTATCTAATACAAATAAAAATATATTCCTTGATTTCTTAGTTACATATTTTCATCGTTTGCCCTTAAATAAAGAAAATATTTAAGGCGGTTTAGAGATTTTTTGTTTTTCAAAATCTCATTGTCTGAAATGATCAACTTTTTGGAAATCACCCCTGACATGTTAATAATTTCAGAATGTGATATGACAACTGCGAAACTTTAAACAGCTTGAAAAACTAAAAAGAGGTCTGATCGTTTATTATGGAGTAAATTAATTTCTTCTAACCGCGTAATTGTTGAAATACGTTTTCACTTTTTTCCGCTTATAATAGCTTTTCTACAATAAAGAATAAATAAATAAATGAACAATTATTTCATTTATATACGTATATATTACTTTGCAGAACGTTTTGGCAAGTGAAATGAGGAAGCGCTTCAAAAATATGAACCAATATGCCAAGAAAAGAGGCCAGAGAAACTCCTCGAACATTTACATGGAAAGAAGTCTCAAAGATATCAAGGAAAGCATGTAAGATGAGATGGTGAAGCAAAATCCATCAATTTCTATATTACAGAAGAAACTTGGAAGCTGTCGCCATAAAAGGTTAAAAGAAGCAAAGGAGACTGCATCAGCAGCAGATCATTTCAAAAAATGTCCAGCTCTCAAATATCTTGCTCTGGTAAGATTAAATGAATGAAACTGCTCTCATTTGTTTGAGCTTTTATTGCAAAATCGTCTGATTTAATTTCTTCCTCCTTATTTAATAATTTATTCCTTTATTAATTTATTATCCTTTAATAATCCTTTAATTAATCCTTAATTAATTAATTAATTATTCCTTTATATATCCTGCGTTAATTCATTTATCCTTTATTTATTTATTCCTTTATTAATTTATTAATTTATTCCTTCTTATTCAATTTCTTCCCTTTCTCAGTTCAAGTTCGAATTTGAAGCTGAACTTGGCTTGACAAAAGATAAAATGAGAGATAATTGGATCACAGCGCTTCCATCGTTAATGAACTTTTTTTTCACCCAATGTCACTAATGTGGACTCCTTGTCTCTCCATCACATGACTGTAAAGATTCTGGAAAAATTACCAGAACATTGTAAGGCTAAAAAAGGAAAAGACCAGGGCACACCTAGGCACATGGTGCAAATATTCGACTTGCCAAATTTGGCCTTTTCATTATACATACATGGATTCTGAAGCAATATTTTGTGGAACAGCGATAGAAGCTTTGATACAGATGTATGTGTTATATTTGATTTTTTATATAGAGTATTCCACCAATACTAAAATAGTATTCACGTTTGTTGCTGCTGTACTTTCCCGTAAAAAAGTTAGCACTCCACACTTGAAAAGCGCGTATATAGTTATCGATCCTATTACTGTATAGCCTAAACGCTGTAACCATTCCGAAGCAGTTTCAGTCCAACCTTTTGGTTTTTTATGAGTAGACATATTATTAAGCATATCCCGGATGTTGTTCAAACCTAATTGAGCCTTCCGAAGTATATCCACATCAATTTGTTTTGGCATTAGAGTTAATTTATTCTCTAAACTATCTAAGTTTCCTAAATTCTCTTGCATATCGTAAGTTTCGTTGACAATAATGGTTTTAGTCATATTTAAGTTTTTTGATAAATGAAGTTTATCATGGTTACTATGTATTTCACCATTTTCGCCGGTGGCCAATGTGGCAACTTTGATTTGGATCGGTTTGATTTTTCTCCACATTCTATATCTAAGTTTATGTCTGTTGTCGGAATTATAATATAGCCTCCTATTACCGGTATATACGTCTCCTTGTGCAGCAAATAAGGGGACTGCGAGCAAGCTACTCCTGCATACCTTCTTAGCAAACTTGCTTCACACGTGTTTGTTTCGTAAATTTTTAAATTTGGCTGATTTCTTTTGCATATTAAATGTCTATTTATTTGTTTACAGTTGTTAATTGTCTCTTTATCGGTCGGTACGAAACTGTCTTCGAAGTCGATTATCAAATCATGGTCAGGAATTATGGAAAGGAATATTTTACCAATTTTTTTTGGTATAGGGATTATTCTTTTTAGAGATCCTTCTTCATTTTCGATAATCGGAATATTAATTATGTAACTTAGTAATCTACTCTGTAGTAGTCTACTCTGAAATGGTATTTTGTTCTATGTTGCATTTCAAATTCTTCTAAAGTATTTTTTTAAATTTCGGGTGTTAAAATCTGTGGATGTATAATTCCATATCTACCATTATTGATAGCATCTATTGCTATATTTATATTTGCGTTTATTTCGTCAATTAAGATATTTATGGAAATTAATTTTGTGTTGATGAAATTATCTTTAGTGTTGCCTTCAATTACTCGAGGTCCCAATGCAATCCTATCTACCACTTCACGGTTAAAGGGTAAACTTATAATGTTGAAGTTACAATGTTATATCCATTTTTCTTGGCATTTTGGACAAAATTTCGATTCCATCTTCGCAAGTTACTTCCACATCTCGATGCACGTTCAACAACGCCAACCCGTTTAATCTCTCTTCACCAGTTTTGTTCCGCAGATAAGTTTTCAATCTGCGCAAAGATGAAAACGAACGTTCGCTTGAAGCCACCGAAACGGGAAGGGCAGCACAGATCTGTAGAAATCGATGTATCGAGGGGTAAAATTCTTTGTTGCAGTTGTTGAGAGCGTCAATTGTTGTTCGCATTCCCTTTGCATGAAGTTCCGTGCATTTCGCTGGCAGGATATTTTGAATCTTCGACAGTAAATCACGGTGATTGAGAAATCTTGTTTGCAGCTCATTCAAAAAGTGGTCCAAAAATGGAATAAAAACAGATTGACGGAAGTGCGCCTCTGGTTCACCTTCATAATTGTCACGGTTTCGTTGTCGTCCAACACGCCTTGGGACCTCCAGTTTCACCTCGACTTTTGCAGCTATTTCCGTGGCAGTGACAAAAATTTCGTGAAATTTTTCCTCTGAGTTTTGACGCATCTCATTTATTTCTGCGTACAAATCGTTTGAGAATTCAACGCAACTGCTCAAGTCGCATTCTTTTTTCTGCAGCAACAGGCTCAGATTTTTCGTCAAATTGAAAATTTTTGTCATTACTGTCAATGAAGTGATGAATTGAGGAGTGCATATCGACGAGAGCAATGCATTTGGTTGTACTTCTTCAGATTTCGTATTGCTGTGATCCAGTTCTTCCAACGCTGAGCAAATGTATGGAAATACACTTTCAAACAACTTAAGCGAATCTAAATGATCCACCCAACGAGTTTCGCAGAACTTCAGAAGGCGTGTTTGGTTCGCTTTGGGGGTAGAAGCAATGATGAGATTTTTCAAAAGTAAAACAGACTTAGTGGATTGCCGAAAGAAATTCACGCATTGTTTGACAGATCCTATGCAGTTTCTCATATGTGGGATTTCACACGAATGCGCGATGGCCAAATTTAGATTATGGTTTGCGCAATGGAGGTATATAGCATCTGGACAAGTTTCGCGAACCACAGCGGCGCAGCCATTGTATTTGCCACTCATAGAACGTGCTCCATCGTAGCCTGCGTTATAAAAAATTTGATTTATTACAGGGGAATCAGGAAACCAGATTTTAACATTCGAGCGCAGATCTTACCATCCATTTAGGAATCGTGGACACACTGAGAAAAATATGATAAAAACTCCTATTTTTATAGTAAAGCAACTCCAGAAGAAACCAATTGGGAACACTAACTCAAAAAAATGGAAGAACTTCCCTTTTTTTATGGTTAGATGTTCGAGAAACTCGTATTTCCTTCGAATTTGCCATAAAAAAGGGGAATTCTTCCATTCCTTTGGGCAAATATTCCCTCTCAGTTTCTTTTGAAATTGCTTTACTATAGAGGGTGGTTATTACAGAAGGATTTTTTTGCCTGTGATCTTCTTAATGTTCTTAATTTACGTTTGCCAAATGTTTGATTATAGACCTGTGCCTGAATGTTGGACTCTGGTTTTCTAGAAAGGATTTTATGAAATGATTTATGTATCTTTACCTTGGGATTTTATGAAATTCAAGTCAATTCCGAATTTCTTGTAAGTGGACAACAATGTTTTCGCGAGTTCTTTCCCAGTCACGTTCTCAGCGGGAACAAAGCATAGAAAGTCTTCTCGAATTTTTGATTTTCCGTCGATCTCATCTACGTATCGAACGCAAACTGAAAACTGTTCAATGCCACTAATATTCGTTGTTTCATCGGCAATCGCGGCAATGCATTTTGATTTCTTGATTCGTTCCACAGTTTTTGTGGTGATTATCTGCCCTGCTGCTTGGAGGATTTGATTTTGAATTCCATGGCTCAAGTATGTAGCGTTTGCGCAAGCGGATTTCAGATGCTTGTCCAGAGCCTGATCCCCACTTTCCAATGCAAATCGAAGAAGAGCCCTGAAATTTCCATCATTTTTTTCTGGCATATTCAAAGATAGTGGTCCGTCATCTCGATGACGCCTTAACGCTATTCCTTGTCTACCGCACAGTAAAATGCTCCGAACGATTGGAATCAACTTTTTTCTGTTTTCTTCCTGGAGTCTTTTTCGTCCTGAATCGATATCACAGATCACATCGTTTTTTTTATTTTCAAAACTCAGTCGGAAATTCTCTGCATCTTCGAAAGCTTTTTTATGGTATTCTTTATCTTGGTGTTTTTTAAACTTGTCAAGTGCTTTTTTCCAGTTTTGTAACCCAGTCTGGACCAAAGCTTGAAGCATCTGATGACTCCCTTTTCCTGCTTCTTTTACAGCAAATACCATATGCTCCGTCCTCCTTAGCTGAATAGGTTAGCCAAGAAAATTGGCGCAACCAAGCCAATTGAAACTTCAAATTTCTGTCTCTGGAACTTGGAAATTCGAAAGAGGAATCTGGGACCCAAGCGTGTTTGAGAACTTCGTATTTTTCATCATCACTCAATCGCCGCTTACGAAAACTCGCTACATCATTATGGGGTGTCTTGGAAAGAATTTATTCAAATTTGCATGATTTCGTTGATGAAAATTTTTTTATTACTTTTTTAACGCACATATTTTTGATACTTTATTCGAGGAAATGAAAAAATACGGAAAGCATAAAATGAAAGAAAATGAGATCATTTTTTTGACTGAGAAATGAACGTTTTGGTTTTAAATTATATCGCTGAAAAAATGTTTCCTATATGATTTGTTCTTTTTTTATATAACTCCATCAAAAAGTATTTTTCCGCAAGAAATTATTTAGTTATCAACCAAAGGGTTCCTTTTCGGTGGCAAAAAATCATTTTTTTATTGAATTTTTAAAGATTTTCAAATTGATATTTTTGAAGACAACAAAGCGTATCAAACATGATACGCTTTGTTGTGTATAATCAAAAGTGTACAAGTTTGATCAGAGTAAAATATTAGGAATACAAGGAGAAATCAAACAATGAAAGTGACAGTGCACTGTAAAAAAAGTTGGTGTAATTTTACGTCGTGCCACGATGGAAATTATTCGATCAGCGTGCGACGATGTAAGTTCACACACTTTAAAAAAAAATGCAGGACTTAAATTGCCACGACCACATTTCAATTTTGAGGTTATGTTCGTGAGGTTATAAATTTTGAAACACTCTAGCAGGATAAATAAAGCGCACAGATACTGCAGCTTTACCAAAAAAAGTTTCAATTTATAATCGCATTTAAATTTATTCACTTACGTAAATTTACTACGTGCCACGCTGATCGAATAATTTCCATCGTCAGATATCGTAATTTTACATCGGACAGTTATTTCATACTGTTCCATGGAGTGAAATTGGACTAGATCGTGAATTTATGAGCGACATTGGTAAATTTACCAGGTTATACATTATAATTGAAAATACTGGCTCGTGAAATTACAATCTAAATGTAAATATCACAAAAGATTTTCTTACAGTGTGTATTCAATTCTTTTATTAAAGAAATTTTCCTCCACTGAAATTCAACATCCAACTATAAAATCATGGAAACTACCAGTCATTTTTATTGTTGGATTTTTACTTGGATCCCTAATATTTTACGGTGATTGACCTCATCAACTCGAATGTATTGTTTTAGGTTATATCTGGGTGACTCTTACATCATCTAACGGATCTCCACTTAACGCTGAATTCTCGAGTTTTTGCTTTTTTTTGGTGTACTTTCCACAGATAAATCAACTTCAGGATTTGTATCGATTGTATTTGTTCTTATTATCGGTTTGAAAAAATCAGAAATCTTCTTACAAGACATTTTCGTAATAACAGTGAACAACAATGAATGAAAACTCGTACAAGTGTTTATCAGTGTTTATTTACACCAGGGATGGTCAGATGTCGCGTCAATCGAAAAGTGTCACCTAAGTGGAGTAGCGCGTAGTTAAGAGAGAAGTACATACCTCACTCTTGAAAGTCACACTAACACTTACATTCGCACACGAGCAAATTTCAAAGTAGTTTTTTCTTTTTTCATTCTCTAGCTAACATAAAGAATTAATGACAGGTGACAATTTTTATTTTATTTTGTGAAATAACGCCAGAAAAATGAGGAATTTTTGTAATTTTTTCCCGTGTGCAGGAATGGTAGCCAAAACGGGAATTACTTTCAGGGGGGGGGGGTTTGAACCCTCCAAACCCTCCCCCTGGATCCGCCACTGTTTGAAGATCTTTGTTTTGTTATTCAAAACGGAAACTATTCTTTCATTATTATTATACAATTTGTCGAATTCTGTATTTATTTCGTTCAAGTCCGATTCCGTCAGGGTTCCGAAAAGGGTTTTTGAAATATCACCTATGAAATTAGCTAGTCCTCTTTTATGTAATTGTTTTCCTAGTAATTTGTGCAAAATTGTAGTTTTAGTTATTAATTTGTTAATTCTATGTTTTACTAATCTTATTTCGTTCTTTGCTATACATTCATTTTCGCATGTCTGTTCTATTAAATTAATTGCTTGTTCTAAATCGTGAAAGCTATTTTCATTTGTTGTTAGATTTATTCCTATAATTGGTTTCCATTCCTCGTGGTATAAATATGCTTTATTGATTTCCTCCAGATAGAAGTTTCCGTAAATTTCTCGTAGATTATAGTTAGCTTGTATCGTTATTATTAGCATCCATAGTATCAGTATCATCATTTTCCTGTAACATAAAATGGCATTACTTGATCAGTGTGAAGTTGAAGCGTTTTGCCTTCAAACTTAATTTTTAAATTATTATTCTTTGTAATTTCTGTAACAATTCCTGGACCTTTCCAACTCGGGTCTAATTTGTTCTGTTTTGTATTATTTTTCCATTTTACTTGATCTCCTCTTTTGTAAACTGGGTGGCTTTTAACTATGTTTTCTTCTAAACGTTTCTTGGTTTTTTCCTGTTCAATTTGTATTCTTTCTTTGGCTTTTCTAATGATATTAGCATGTTTTGCCTTCCATTTTCTTACCAATTCTGCATAAGTAAGCGTTGGTGATCTTGGTATTGCTGATGGAATATTAGGATCTCTTCCGAAAGTCATCTCGAGGGGTGAGAAGCCTGTACTTGCATTTTTCATTGTATTAATTACAAATGTAATAAATTTCAAATTTTCATCTCATTGTTTACCATTATCTTCCATTGATGTTTTAATGAGATTTCTTAAAGTGGAATGCATTCTTTCTATATTACAATTCGCTTGTGGGTGGAAAGATGTTGTCTTTAAATGCTTGATATTTAATGCATTTTCAAATTGTTGCTTTAAATCCGATAAAAAGTTTGTTCCTTGATCAGTGAGTATTTTTTTAGGGGCTCCGTATGTACATATATAATGATCAAACATGCTTTCAACTACGGTTTCTGCGGTTTCATTTTTCATAGGTATTAAAACTGTGTATCTTGTTAATCTGTCTTGGATACTTAAAATATATTAATTACCTAGTTTTGTTTCTGACAGTGGACCAAAAACATCTAATGCGATTTTTTCGTTAGGGTTAGTAGGTGTGTCCGGAATGATTGATTGTGCTTGATTAGTAACTCTAGTTGTCTTTTGCAATTGGCAAATAGGGCATGCTTTTACATATTTCATAATTTCTTCATCCATATTCTTCCGTTCACCAATTTCTCTTGCCTTTTGTATTGTAATTTTATCTCCAAGGTGATTAGCGTGAGATCCTTTAATGATGGTTTTCTTTTCTTCATTAGTTGATTCTCTGGTTTCATTAAAAGATATATGAAATCCTATTTCAGGGTAATAATTAGATATGTATTGTAATATTTCCAAAAGAGTTTCCTTTTCAATTGGTGTAAAGGTTGGGTCACCAAAAATCAATCTTACTATTGTTAATCCTCTATCTCTAAATTCTGTTATCAATAATCCTAAATAACGTATCCAATTTTCCTCATTGTAATCAGGCATGCTTGCTTTATTTATTGATTTCCAAAGTTTTCCTTCAGCGTTTGGTTCAATTTTAACTCTATTGTTAGTTACTGGGTTTTCTTTCCATTCTAAAAATCCTTTATATAGTTGATTATCTTCTTCTTCCTCTTCTTCTTCTTTTTCTTCTTCCTCTTCTTCTTCTTCTTTTTCTTCTTCTTCTGATTGTTCCTTAATTTTTACTTTTTCTCTATCTCTTAATATTCTCTGTTCGGTAATTACAGGTTTTTTCAGTGTGGGTTCTTCATTATCACTTTCATTATCGGAATCACTACTGTCTAATGGTACAGTGGTATCTAAATCATTACTTGTTTCTTGGTCTTGAAGTTAGAACAGTCTTGAAAGACAATCAGCTGCTTTGTTTTCTTTTCCTTTTACATATTTCATACTTATATTCCTCTAGTCGTAATCGCCATCGCAAGAGTCGCGAGCTTGGGTACTTTACATTATGTAACCAGACTAAAGCCTTATGGTCTGTTTGAATTTTGAATTTGGTTCCTAATAGATATTGACGTAATCTTTTGCAAGCCCAAACAATTGCTAATAATTCTTTTTCGGTTGTGCTATAATTTTCTTCTGCGTTATTTAATGTTCTTGAAATAAATAAACATGGATGTCCAATTGTTGATAATACTGCTCCTAATCCTTGATTCGTGGCGTCTGTTGTAAGTGTAAATTCTTCTTTAAAATTTGGAAATTGTAGTACTGGTGCATTACATAAAAGTTCTTATAATTTTTTAAAGCTTTCTTGGCATTTAGGTATCCAGTCAAAAATTGTATTTCTCCGTATTAAGTTGGTCAAAGGCTTGGCTACGGTGGAGAAGTCTTTTACAAACTTTCTATACCCAACATTTGACACAAAAGAGTTCTCTCACGATCGTTACCGAAAACGGAAACCTTAAACTACAAAATAAATGTTCTACCAGGAAGATAAATTTTAAAAGAAGAAGAATAATAATTTTCTACCAAAAAGAGGAATTTTGAAAAAAAAAATACATTTTTCAACTGAAAATGTTAGTATATAATTAAGTTTGCAGTTAGAAAAATAGATTTTTTACAAAACGATAATGTCAACAAAATAGTTTAATTTTCAACCAGAGAAATAAATTTTTAACCGAAATAGACAAATTTCTAACTAAAATCAATAAATTTTTAAACAAGAAGAATAGTTTTCTCCAAAAAGTAAATGAATTTGCAAGCACATAGATGAAATTTCAACCAACAAATTATTTTTCAATCAAAAAGATAAATTTCTAACGAAAAAGATTAATTTTCAATGAAAAGAGGCGAATTTCATTAAAAATGCATGAATTTTAAACCAAATGGTTGATTTTTCAAATAAAAAACATAAATTGTCAACCCAAAGTGGAATACTAGAATTTGCATTTAATTAATGTTTAACATAAAAAAAAGTTTTAACTGAATATTTGAACTTTGCCCGATGAAATTAGTTTTTACCAAAACTTGATGAATTTTCAAATAAGAATAATAATTTTTTACCGAAAAGGCAAATTTTCGTCAAAAAAAAGTACAGTTTTTAACTGAAAAGTGTAGTATATACTAAAGCTTTCAGTTGAAAAAAATTAATATTTAACAAACAAACAAAATTCAACAAAATAGCTTAATTTTCAAGCGAAGAAATTAATTTTCAACCAAAATAGATCAATTTTCAAGCAAGAAGAATAATTTTCTGCAAAAAGTGAATTTTCTACCGCATGGATGAATTGTCAAACAAAAAATGATTTTTCAATCAACAAGATTTTTTTTAACCAAATAGATTAATTTTCAATGACAAGACACGAATTTTCGAACAAAAAAAAAGAATTTTCAACTAAATGGTTTATTTTTCGACTAAAAACCATTAATTTTCAACCCAAAGTGGAATAGTTAAATTTTCAATGAAGGAGATAAATAACTGGTAAATGTTCAATCATTTTTCAATGAGCAGTATAATAATTTATCAAAAAAGATGAATTTTTAACAAAATACATGAATTCTTAACTATAAAACAAAAATTAATAAAGAAGATTCCAACAGAATTGTTAAATTTTCAGAGAGAGAGAGATTAATTTTTAATGAAAATTGAGGAATTTTCAAACAAGAAGAATAATTTTCTACCAAAAAAAGATGAATATTCAACCATATAGTTGAATTTTCAACCAAGGAGCAAAAGTTATGAGATAAAACATAATAATTCCAAATGTCCACTAACTCCACTTTGAACAACGGATCTCTGATGTCGATGGTAAAATCCGTATTTTCAAGGTCGTAGGAACCACAACCACTTACTAACTTTATTTCCTCAACATAGCGGCTTTCTAGTGTAATGCTCAAACTTTCGAAATATGCACTTGAAATTTTTTAAACGCATAATAACTAACAAAGACACGGAGTCATGTGCAAAACTTCTGCATTAGCCGGCTTTTTGTGGCCTCCAGTGTCACCGCCATTTTGTCTGACGTCACAACTTAAAGAGGTCTATTGATCATCAGACCCGCGCAGTCGGCAAAACGTGAAAATTTGTTCCAAAACAGCCTAGCCTAGAGCTTAGACTTAGAGCAAGGTAGCCAACTGTCCTGCATTCCATTGATTAGTTATGCCCTAACTCACAGATATAAACATTGTATTTGAACAATTTCTATTCGCACAATTGAAAAATCAGTTTCTTTCTCATGCGGTCATCCGCAATTTTTAATTTAAAAATATTAGTATCAAATATGGAATCAATAAAACAGTTTTAATTTTATCTGAATTAAAATCAAAATAAAAAATTCATGAGAATGAATGCAAATGATTAAATAAAATTAACAAGAAATTATCATTGACAGCTTTAAAAATTTTTTAATTCAAATTTGAATAGTGGAGAATCTACGTCCATTTACGATTATATTCTCAAGCTCGCCAAAATGTCAGGGATTTTGTCGATCTATTAGCATTTTTAATTGAGGAATAGGCCAGGCAGAAATAGGTGAATTGAAAGACAAAGGACCTAACATCAAGCAACTTATTCAGTGAGATATAGTGTTTTTGCACACTGGCAGGGGTAGGGTACGCAGGTAGACGTGGAGTGAAAGACGATCGCCTACTCTGACGTACTGGTCTCAGGTACTGTGGGTGAATTCATGAATAATTAGATGATATCTTTGCTGTTTTGTTGAAAGATATCTTTTTTAATTGACACAATTATTATAATTGTAAAGAAGATTTTTTTATTGGCATTAGGGTCGATAATATTTGTTTGTTTTGTGTTCTGCAATTGAACCATATATATTTTTGAGTAAATTAAATCTAGATTTTCTATGCTTCGTCCCGGACTGACTCACTGGACTCATCAGTAAGGTTATATGGATCAGTCCTACCTTATACATTTAAATTGATCTAAATTCATTGTAAGGTATATTTTTCAACAAATTCTTCCCCAAATTCTTCGTTGCACAACACAAAACAAACAAATATTATCGACCCTAATGCCAATAAAAAAATCTTCTTTACAATTATAATAATTGGGTCAATTAAAAAAGATATCTTTCAACAAAACAGCAAAGATATCATCTAATTATTTTTAAAAAGGCAATTTTCACCGAGTGGTTTCTCTGCTCTGGTCAGTGACTTCGATATATTAAGGAACAATGAAACCCGGGGGGGGGGGGGTATATAAAAAATAAAAAGTAAAATTCTTGTATGACGCTATAAGAAAGCAAGGACAAATATATACCTATAGAAATTAATTTTTGGGAATCTATCAACCGGCTTTCCAAATACAAGGAAGAAAACTTACAGAAACTTTTCGAGATTTGACCCTTCGGTATATACTTTTTTAGGGTGACGTTGTCGTATTTCCAGACATGGCCTCTCCTCAAAATTCTCAGTATCCAGTTACCGTTAATGTGAAAATCGAAAAAATGCTAGTTTCCTTCTGGACCTCAGAGGAAAAGGGTCCTTCTCTAATAACAAAGTGTAAAATTATTCTATTTTATACAAATTTTAACCTGTTTCAAGAAAATTATTACATTTAAAAAAAGTTTTGTAATTTGTGTCAGTGTTGTCACATTACACGTGATAACTTCGCGACGTCGAAACTAAGCCTCAATTCGCGCAGTTATGGGAAGAATGAATTTCTCTTCAACTTGGTAATTCATAATTAAGTACATAATAATTTAAGTTCTGGCCCCTATCCGTGGCTAGAATAATATATATTTTATTTTTATTTTTGTTGTGTTTCTTGAAAAATCATATTAAAATTTATATTTATTATATTATGTTTCAACCCCTATCCGTGGTTAAAATTACACTATATTGATTACTGCAAAAAATGTATCAAATTTACAAACCTATAAAAAGGAGGGGGGAAGAATTTGTTGAAAAATATACCTTACAATGAATTTAGATCAATTTAAATGTATAAGGTAGGACTGATTCATATAACCTTACTGATGAGTCCAGTGAGTCAGTCCGGGACGAAGCATAGAAAATCTAGATTTAATTTACTCAAAAATATATATGGTTCAATTGCAGAACACAAAACAAACAAATATTATCGACCCTAATGCCAATAAAAAAATCTTCTTTACGAATTCATGAATACCCCGCCCTAGCTATAAACTTTAAAATTCTCAAGACCATTTCAATGTTTCTATTGCATAACACGAGCATTTTCTGAAGAGATTAGAAATTTGCCAATATCCTTCTTACTAATTTTCAGAAGTAGATCTTTTGTGATTGAAGATCTCTTCAGATATCTACTTGATATTCTTATTTAGGGATTACGTCTATTTTATTTCAAGTGAATATTTGTCCAAGTATGAAGTTTTCTATACAACCTTCTTCTTCCAAGAAAATGTATAAATGTTAGCTATTTATATTTATTTATGCTCTTATTTTCCAAGAAAAAAATTAGGCAGGTGAGAAACGAAAACGAAACAATAAGAAATATAAACAAAAAGCTAGTTTCTGCGAAGAATTGTTTCCCTATGTAGCAGAATGAGTCTTCTTGTGTGTCCCACCGTATACGCATGCCGTTCTCTACTTGTAGTCAGTGGTCCACACCCTGTGTCCACATTGTGTCTACCGTCCTGGAAATCCTTGAAAACCTGAAAAAGTTGTTGAATGTTTTTACCTGGAGAAAGCTGGAAAAGCTCTTGAATTCTGCTACACCGTTTTAGCACTTAATTGTTCATTTTATCACGGTGAAAATAACGAAGCGACTATCGAAATCAGGCAAAAATCTGAGAATTTTATTGGCCGGGGAAAGTCAGGGATTTTGACAAAAATCTTGCAAAAGTCAGAAAAATTCTATGAGAGGCATTTTAAATAACTGTTTAGGATAATAAGTTAGACAAATTCAACACTTTTATTGAAAAGTCATCTTTTTGTGTCTGAAATATCCACTAATACATTATTCCTCGAAAATTAATTTTTTTTTCTGGTAAAATATTAATTTTTGAAATTGAAAAATTAACTATTTCATTCTTGGCTGAGAAGCGATTTTTTGACAATGACGCGCTAGCGTCAAAAATAGATTTAAGGCGTTCGATATAAGATTTCATGTAAAAAGGTGTAAATAATTGTAAATAGTAAGGATAAGATTTTATAAAACATGTAGAAGGAAGTGTTGTAAGAAATGGAAGTCATGTAAACCCTTAGGGGACACATTATGAATAAAGAAGAACTAATTTTTTTGATCGAAATTTCTTATTTTTTGGTTGAAACTTCGAATTGAAAATGCAACTGTCTTACAGAAACATTTGTCTTTTGACTTAAAAGTTCATAAATTTGGATGAAATATTTTTTTTTCTTCGCTTACAAATCTTTATTTGTTGAAAAATCGTCTTTTTGGTGGGAAATTAAATTATTTTATTGAAAGTTTGTCTTTTTGGTAGAAAATCAATATTTCAGGTTTGGAAATTCAACTGCTTTGTAGAAAATTCGTCTTCTGGGTTGAAAATTTGTGTTTTTTTATTTAGAGTTTACCTCCTTTCTGAAAAATTTATCTTCTTGCTTACAGATTCATCATTTTAGTTGAAAATTCATCCTTTGTTCAGAATTCAACTTTTTGTTTAAAGTATTTATTTACTGAAAATGCATATTTTTTTGTTGAAAATACAACTATTCATTTGAAAATTTATGTAGAAAATTAATCTTCTTCGTTGTAAAACCGTTTTGGTTAAAAACCGTTTCCCCTTAAAATGTGGCGACGGTATGCTAAAGTTGAAATGACACCCTCTTGTCACGCCAAAATGAAACTTTTCGCGCCCGACTTCAATTCGGGTGATTGTGGAAAGCAAAAGTTAGCTCATATGGCATCGACTGATCTTTCACATTTCTGTGGAAGATGTCGTGCATCTTCTTGTCGAGAAGCTGATTACAAAAGTTTTTCTCCTGCGCTTTCTTGATTAGGGCCTTCAGAAGTGAATGCTCGTGATGGATAATGTGTGATGCATTTAGCTCATCCCTGAAATTGAAGTCCAGGCTCATATTACGCCTTGTCCAAAACCAATTCTTCACATCACATAAAATGCATTCATTATAATATCAACCCTAGAACCACACTCTAGCGTACAAATGTACTCCAAAAAATCTGTTTGCTTCGCGGGCACATTCTTATCGCGCGCTGCGCGCACGGCTCGCTTCGCACGCAAGTTTGGGTGCGCCTAGGGGGCGCTTGACTGTTGGTTCTCGCGCTACGCGCTCGGTCTTTGTATTTCCCCCACATTTGTACACAGACCTTTTAAAATTAAAGGTCAGAGTATCGACAACTGCAATTTGGTGATTGTGAATTTAATTTTGTTGAAGCTCCTTCGGCTTTAACGAATACATTCTCATCACGTACCTGGTGCTTCGCACTCGATTTTGTTCAAAATCCGAAATTTTCTACATAATATGTTCAACATTATTATATCAAATGTATATGACATTTATGTCTGTACGTCGGCCTGTGATTGCTCATTTAGATATTGCAAAATAAAGTACGAATTGTATTTGTATTTGTATTTATTCAGAAAAGTTCCTAGGGCTAAATAGCCCTCTTAGGAACACGATAATACAGGGTCATTACAAATTTGTGCAAGCACTGATAGGCAGAATTCTTGATTAATCTTATAATCTAATCTATAAATTAAATTAAATAAATAAATAGAGTCGACCTTATAATACATATCAATTTAGGAATGAGATTAATGCGTAGCTCCTGATTTTGCATTTAATTTTATCCTCAGCTACCGTGAAAATTTTCTATCATTTCAATCATAAGGGGCCGTACTTAAATTACCTAACGAATTATAGGCCCTCTCTGAGACCCCCCCTCCTTCCTGTAACAAACTGCAACAAAATATTTCTACCCCCCCCCCCCCCTTCTGTACGTATTTTTTAGTTTCCTAAAATTTTTTACTAGTTATTGCTAGTAGAATTAGGCAGGGTGTCCCAGAACTTCATTTTCGAAATTTCCTTATTTTTCCTTGTCAAATTTTTCACTTCCGTTCATCATTAATATTCAAATACAAGCATTTTAATCCTGAAATACTTTTAACATAGAATCATTTATAAACGGAATAAAACAGTATTTCAGATACAAATTTAAAATTTTCAAATTTATTAATTTATTTTAAACAAAAGAATGCCTTTTCTACTATAGAAGATAAATTCCCAGCAAAAAGTGTGATAACTTATATTTCAATCTAACAAGATGAAATTTATAAAAAAAAGTTTTTCGAAACCAAAAAGACGAATTTACAAAAAATGAAGATTTTTCACTGAAGAAAGAAATTTGTTCCTAAAATTGTTGAACCTTTAAGCCAAAATACGAACTTTGTCTACAAAAATTGAATTTACAAACAAAAAATATGAATTCAGGAAAAAATTATTTTTCCAAGAAGCTGATTCATTTTTACCTAACAAAAATGAAATTTTAAACCAAGAAAATGATTCCTTCTCACGAAAAAAGGAGAATTTTCAAATGAAAAAGATCAATCTTAAAAAAATATAAGTTACATTTTCAGTTAAAAAATTAATTTAAAAAAAAAGAACTGTTCAAAAAAATGATTTCTTAAAAAAGTGATTCAACCAAATTTTTTAAACAAAATAGTTGAATACTCGAGCAAATAAGAACAATTTTTTACTAAAAAGTTGCATTTTCATTTTTAAAAAAAATCCTGCCAAAGCGGATGAATTCATAAATTAAACAGATAAATTGAAGGATTTAGTTGAATTTTATGTTAAAAAAGATTTTAATTGTTGATTTTTCACGATCAAAATATGAATTTTTCACCAAGAAATAAGTTTCTACAGAAAAAATTGCATTTTCTATCCAAAAAGGATGACTTTATAACAAAATTATTTAATACTCTACACAATAGTTGTATTTAAGTTGACTTTTCAAATAAAAATATGAATTTTTTAACAAAAAATAGGTTTCTAAGAACAAAATTGAATTTTTCATCCAAAAAGACGAATTTTTCCAACCAAAATGGATGAATATTCAACGAAATAGTTGAATTTTTTTATCAAATAGTTGAATTTTTTTCCAAGAAAGATGCTCTTAAAACATATTAGTTTTTAATTTAAAAAAAAAACAAATCTTCAAAAAAAAATAGTTGAATTTTCATCCAGAAAAACGTTCAGTTCTCTTTTCAACACCAAAATATTAAATTTAACACTAGAAGTACCGGAGTTCGCCGTACTCCTTGAAGTACCACGTGGGCCATTTTTGACCCACAGTAGGAAACCACTGTTTTATTGGTATTTGGATGGTGCTCTGGGTGTAGTCATCTTTACAGTACGTTTAGGAAGACTCTAAATTGTAACAAAAGGATAATTCAGTCTCTAAAATGAATGGTATACTGTCATAAATAAATTTTCAGAAATAAACGGTTTATTACTATTTTTACGTTTACAGAAGAAATTCCTCAGTCTTTCATCAAACATCATTAAAACAAGTAAGTTAAAAAAATTAAGACGATTTTTCGTTGTGAAAAATATTAAAACAGAGTCATAACATACTGTTTACATGCGTACTAATAGTATTTTTTCTTTATTGATATCAAGGAACAAAGATATATAAGAACATACAAATTTACTCTACTCTCTAAATCTGAATCAGGAACAAGTCACTAATTTTCAGTGAAATCTCACTCATTCAAATAGTTAGAATCCAGTCACTGATAATCAGTGAAACTTTACTTATTCATTCAGTGAATACAGGTCACTGATTGAACCAGTAAAGAGGAATATTATGAACCGACAGTTGGCAGCACTTGTTAATTTAGCGCGAGATTTGAATAATCCTAAAAGCTCATTGCTATCATGTAATTCAAATTAAAGTTCCAACGTCAAGAAAACATTTTTTTTTTCATGAAATGAGTCCTATTGTTAAAAGTTAAAAATTTTCTGCAGCAGAAATTTCACTTTGGGAAATAATAAAAGATATAAACAAGTATGTCGATATATGCTATAAGAAATTCTCAATTTTGTAATGACAGATTTCATCATTTTTAATTTGATTAAAAGGATATGCTGAAACTTTAATTCAAATTATATGACTGCAGATACCCCTTAAAAAGACTAAACTAAATAAGATGTAAAAGTATTTAATATTAATTTATTGAACGCAACTTTAATATTGAACAAGAAATTGTTATAAACGTCTTATAAACTAGTCATCTGACATTCTGTCATCCTCATTTTCAAGAGGTTTAAAATTGGTTAAACTTGTGTGGAAGGATGACACTGAATATTTTACTGACGATTCTGTTTTGTAAACCTAATTCTCAAGAAAATTGTGAAAAAAGAACAATGAATCTGCATACTTTACGTTTGTTACAAAATGCAACCTAAAAAGGAGATCAAACGCAAGAACGGGGCTTGCGTCTGAATCAAGCTGTATGGATTTTCGGTCCCCTTGTATGAAATAGGTGTCTTTTTATTGGCCCCTCACGCATATTACGTATGGTTGTACACTTCCATTTTTTTCTGCAGTAAATCGCTCTGCGTAGTTTGTGACGCTTGTCCCTTCATAAAACACTTAAATTTTATGCATTTAAATAGTTCTAAAGTTTGAAATAAAATATCCTTATATAAATGTGTGAAGGTTTTAGATTTTTTGAAAAGATTCTTACTGGGACATATTAAGTCAATTCAGGATTAGGAAAGATTTCTCCTGATTGAGAAGGGTTTTCTTTAGCAGAACAAACTCGCTCATCAAGTGTACCAGTTTTAGCCTTTTTTTCCTTTTCCTGACTCGCTAGCTTTTCTTTTTTTCGTAAAATTCTGAGTTGGTAGCAGGGCATCGAATAAAGCTAAGGCTTTCCAGTTGTCTGAAATATTGAAGATGTTAGAATTAAATAAATAATGAGGAGATAGATGTATTAAAAACGTTGGGTAAAATACTTTTTTAGTTGAGTAGATTACAGTACAACGATTCTTAACAGAAACTAATTACTGACCATCTTTAATAAAAGCTGATTTACGAAAGATGTCTGGCTTTTTTTCACGAGAGTAGACAAGAATCATTGGAGTATATATTGACGGGAACTTCGACAAAAAGTTGTTGTTAATTTCGGCGTTGAATAAAACTTGAAACTCTTCTTCAATCTTTTTCGGGAAAAAATAAATAATGATATTTAAGAACACAATATTATAAAATAATTGATCAATTCTTAATCACATAAAAAAATAAGTATATAAGACTATTTAGGTCGTTTGTACAAAATTGTTAGTTTTTAGTCCGATTAAATTTTAAAAAGTCATTTCCGGTGAACATTAAAAGTTTGAGATGATTTGTTTCCAAATGTTACACATTCTTTTGGGTTAAATTCAATGTTGTTTACCGAAAAATGCCTACATTGATTTTTTTATCAGTTTAGAAACGACCTTTATAGCTGAAGGCAATATTTTATTTTCCTTTTATTAGGAACAGTTTGTTTCAAAGTTATTTACCAGTTCACCATGGAAGTCAAAAAGTCCATCTGCGAAAGTTTCCATTAAACAGTCCGATATCGCTTGTCTCTTTTCTGGTCGAGACGTCGTCAACCGCATCCAAGTTATCTGTAAAGAAATTAACATTATTAAAAATGGATTAACCTTGTACAAGAACAAAAGTATTTAGCTTGAGAAGACGGATAATGTCAATTCAATGTTATTATAAAAATTGATAAATTATGAAATATTATTAAGTTATTTAATATACCTTTTCGTATAATATTTCATCGGATAAACGATTTCTTTCGGAAGTAAGAGTTTCATGCTTCTCCCTAGTTTTTCGATTATCTCTTACTGTTTTGGTAACGTACTTCTTTTTAGAGGGGCTAGAATTTTTGCGGGCATTCCATAGCCTAAATTCGATAAACCCTTTTCTGGTCGCCTTATCGAAAAAATGCTCCTACAAACAAAAATAAATTTGATTGAAAAACAGAATCTGAGTTAACAATATTTGAATGAATAAACATCTTACACAGCCAGCAGTTCTGCTCATATCTCTCAGAGAAGGAAATTCCCTAATTAGGGCCTTAGCCAAGCACCATTTCGCCTCGTCAGGAGTATATCTGTTGAATTCATAGGATTATACAGTTTTTGAGCAAACCTGATTCTTCAAACGAACAAATAAAAATTCTAGGCACTCTAGTAATACTTGATTAATTGGCTGAAAGGAGGCTAATTTTCCCAATACTACCCATAAATTTTTTCGATAATAAAATTTCAGGTAACTAGTGGATTCAATTGAAGGCTCATAATTACTTACAGACTGTCGTACTTTTCGATAAGTTAGACGACAAAAATTCGTATCAAGCTACGTCTATCGTCTCCTCCGTACCGCTCTCCTTCAATAACTGCTATTAAATTGCGCCCTTTTTTGTGATTTACCAAAGTTTCTCTGACGGTTTTGTATTTCTATTTACAAAAAAGAATGTATCAACAAGTTTAAGCTACCTCAAAAATACTTTCATATCCGGTGATTAAAAATTAAAACCTTACTGAAAAAAGTGAATCGGAAGTGCTTGCTAGTGGATCGTTCATTGAGGAGTCTCTCCTAAGGTTAACGGAAGTGCTTGCTAGTGGATCGTTAATGAAGGAGTCTCTCCTAAGGTTGACGGAAGTGCTTGCTAGTGGATCCTTCATTAAGGAATCTCTCCTAAGGTTAACGGAAGTGCTTGCTAGTGGATCGTTAATTAAGGAGTCTCTCCTAAGGTTAACGGAAGTGCTTGCTAGTGGATCGTTAATTAAGGAGTCTCACCTAAGGTTGACATCAAGTTTTGTTTCCCGCTGCGAGAATTCAGGTACTCTCAGCTGATTGACTATATCTTGAGGAATGTCAAGATCTCCCGTTACAGGATCGATTACGAATTTCTGTAGAAGAAAGATAAGTTTTTGATAATTTTTGAAATCTTTTTGGTAGGACCTAATTTTAACTTCATTATCTCCACCAAGTCCTTTTCAGTCAATTCCAAAAAACTGCTTCCATCAACATCTTTCTCTGTAACGGTCGATATAATTTCTTATTTAGGTGACTTATTATAATAAAATGTGCCGAAGACTAACAAATGGTTCATGAGATGCTGGATGTGTCCATATAGAAAAAGATTTATAATGTCCAAGATTTTTTGTAGATACGAAAGATATGGGACCAATTTTTTCGTCAAGTTCTATTGAGAAGGCGTTCAAGTCAGGGTCTAGGTGAAGAGTTTCACAAATTACGCATCGAAGATATACTCCTTTTTCTAAAATTATGATTTCGAAAATGAATCCAAATATTGGTAGATTTATGTTTTTTTCTCCTTCAACATCAAGACAAACGAGAATTCCCTTTCTGTACAAGGTGCCCTCCACCCTCACCGAGTTGGTTGTAAATACAACATCGTTATCAAAGTAACCAAACTGGTTTAATTCGTCTTTGCTTAAAGTATCTTCCACCTCTAGTGTATTGCCACCCTCACTTTTTACACTATAGAGCTTTACATCTTGTGCTCCCCAGTATGCACACTTAGTGCTTTGACTGACTCGAACAAGGGATTTGGGGCAATTTTAAAAATTATTAATAACTTGAGCCCTTTGTTTTAAGGCAGCATGATTGCCTTCATATCTCATGCAAGAATAAAGGGCTAGTGGTCCTGAACGTTCAATGCAATCGGGATAATGACTCAGATGGTGAAATTTGTTAATAAAATTTGCGTCAGGATATAACTTTTTGAAGACCTCAAACAAATCTGATATTAATTGTCTTAAATAAGGAAGGAGACTTCTTGTCAACTTGGGAGCCATGACGATCTCCATGACTCTCAATAAGAGAATGATTAAATGCATGTATTTGTTACCTTGTGGTACTTTATCAGCAACCAAAAAGGGAAATGCTCTAATCAAACACCAAATCTGCATCGCTTTCTGGGGTAGACTGTGGTCGTCGGTATTTCGGACAATACCTTCAGTGAAGTTCGATGATGGCTTATTTTTAGATTCTGTAAATCTATAGTTAAATACTGAAATTCGATCATTTAAAAATTGGACAGTGATGAAATGGTCTATAAATGAAAACTGATGAATAACTAACTTTAATATCATCGGCACTATACCAGCCAGAAGATCATGCATCGGATCAAAAATGTGATTCCGAGAAATATGGAAATATTTCGATTTATTTAAAGGGCTGTCTTCTCGGACTCCAGTTTTAGTCATAATTGCGCGTGTTCAGTAGATAAGTAAGGCTGGTTCTAACTCAAGATTCCTACCTTACCGACATCGAGAAGATTCTACCTGTAGTGGTTCGTGTCTGTGCTAAATTTTTCTAGAAAGTGGTTCATGTCCGTGCTAAGCTTCTCGAACATTCTCGAAGGTCCTGATGACGTCATCATGCATTTCTACCTTACCGCCATTGATATAAGAGGGGTACCGGACCTGCTGTACCTACATCGAGAAC
>CAKNXH010062322.1:179541-219888 GCA_932178445.1 Andricus quercusramuli
GAGGAGGAGGAGGATATAAACTCAGCATCCATGAATGAACAACCACTTTTGCTGTGTCAGTGACAAGATGACATCAACTGAAGAGTTGAAACAAGTTTCAACTCTATGATTAAAAAATGCAACTGTTTTTAGGTAGTTGGAGGAGAAGGAGGAAAAGCTGGAGTTGGAAGAGGAGTAGGATGAGAAGGAAAAGGATTTGGAGGAGGAGGAGGAGGAGGTGGAGGAGGAGGAGAAGGAGGAGGAGGAGGAGGAGGAAGAAGAGGAAGATGAGGAGGAGAAAGATCAGGAGGAGGAAGATGAGGAGGAGGAGGATATAAACTCAGCATCCATGAATGAACAACCACTTTTGCTGTGTCAGTGACAAGATGACATCCACATGTTCAAGTTGTTCCAGAACTTATTCCAGACTTGACAATTTAAAAAGACATGAGAAATACTCTTGCTTAGCAAAGAATCATAAGTAGGATGGGAGAGACTTCCAGCAAATTGGAAAGGTACCTGGAGTTCTAAGGACAATGCAAGACAGTAACAGGTTGATTCATAAGGACAGGAAAGCAATTCATCGTAAGCATAAGATTTTCAAACCTGACGAGAAACAAGCTAATCAGGAAGCCTGGAAGCCACAATTCTCGCCACCGAAGAATCTAACGTGCATTACTCAGAAGTCTAAAGATGAAGTGGAACCGCTTGTGAACAAGCAAGAAGTACAAGCAGAAAAAGAAGAATTTAGCCAAGATGGCAATTGTCCATCCGTAATTACGAAAAAAGATGATGCTGAGATAATGATAATGACGATGAGGAGGTGGACGATGATGCTGAAAGTGACCTTTCTTCTGAATATGAACTAGAAGAAAAAACAGAAGCCGAAGTGTTAGATCCAAATAAGCTTATAGATTGCGCTTTCTTTTACAAGCTCTAGTAGCTGGAAACATCAATCATGTACACGAAATTAGTTCAATCGTTAATGAACTGCGACAGGTTGGTATTATTGAATAATATTTTTTTTTTAGTTTAGCAACTAGTTGAATGTAACTAAATTTACACTCCCAATTACTAATTGAACATTTCCTGTAGTTAACATTTTAAAGTTTTCTACTAATCGATATTATATAGTTTTGCGTTTATTATTATTATTATTATTATGAAATATGTTGAATAAATGAATATAATTTGAAATTTATGTGTTTTTATTTATCATCTCACCTGAATTCATTGTAGTTTTTTAGGAAACCAGCTTATAAAAACATCTAACAGAAGATTAGTGCATGTATAATCATTGAATCTAATATTTTCAGTCCCTACTTACCTTAACTACATCATTATCATACCCATTCCTCCTCCTCCTCTGTCCTCCTCAATTCCGTCCCTTCTTCCACACTTTAATCGTTTATTCAATTAAGGATAATTTTTAGATTCAACAGGAGAAACATGATTACAACTATGAGAAAAGCAAAGTACCCGATGGTTGCGCACTCTATCATAATCTTTATGAAACCCAAGAACCCTTGTTAATGAAACTAAGTTTTCGTTCATTATGTTGACATAGATGAATCAGCAGTATGTTCATGATTCTGTTAACCTGAAATACTTATCTGTTTAACTGAATTTATTTAATCACAATTAAATGTTGGTTCTAAGGAAATTATAATTTACATTTGCCATATAAAAGCAGATTTTAATATTAATGATTTCTACATAAAAGTCAAATATTATATGAGGATTGTGATTTATCAAGCTCAGCGCAGAGGGTAGCACCGAGAGTGGCGATACACCTAGTATGCAGGAACAAGGCATTACCTACAGTTTCCTTAGTTTTTTTGTTATTTGTAGGGCGATGTGCTCCTTTATTTTACATGCAAATGTCACATATATACACATGCACACACCCATTTTTCAAGAAGAAAGTGTAAGAAGCTCAACACAGCTCTTAAACTCTCTGACAGACGACTTAGAGTATATAATCATTGGATCTAATATTTTCAGTACCTACTTGACTTAACTGTAATATTTATCGTATCCTCCTCCTCCTCCTCCTCATCCTTCGCATTCTCTATTATTTATCCTATCCACATCATCTTCATCCTTCTCATCCTCTATTCTTCTACATACATTTTAATAGTTTATTTGACTTGATTTAGGATAACTCAAGATTCAACAGGGAACACGTGATTGCAACTACAAGAAAAAGCAGTGTATCCGATGGTAGCGCGCTCTATGCTAATCTTTGCTAACCCCAGGTTTCCGTTTTATTGAAACAAAGTTTCGTCTACTAAGTTGGAATAGTTGAATCAACTGTATATCCATTATTCTGTTACCAGAAATCCTTGTCACTTTAAATGGAATTATTTAACTACAATTTTTAAAAAATTTTGGTTCTAAGAAAGAAAGATTTGCAGCTCTTATATATATAATAGCAGATTTTAATATATATGTAATCAATACTTCATTCAGCATTTTTAGTATTATTTAATTAAATTTCCATATTACTAAATGTTGATTTAAGAATTCTAGAAAGTAGATGTTCATGTTATCACTAGATCATTGTATTATTTTTTAAATGTTTTATTCACAGTATTCTTGCATTAGATTTTAATATTACTGAATTTATTTTATCATTCATGATACTTTATTTTCAATGTTTCAAGTAAGTAAATTGAATCTTTTCCGCAAATTACTCTATTATGTGAAAGATGATTTCAACGTTTCTTACAGCTTACTATGATACTTATGTAGCTGATTTTATAAATTCTAACAAGAGCTTTCGAATTATATGTTCTTCATCCCAAAATAGTTGAATCAATATTATTAAAAATTATTACGGGGCTACTAGGTATTAATTGCTAATAGTTTTTATGTGACATCTGAGTCTTATCGATGTAAGATTCTAAATTTCTCACTGTGATCCACTGGATGTAATAAGATCTCTTAAGAATCTGTTGGTATTTTGCAAGATTCATGCGAATTTTTTATATGGTTTGATTCATTTTGCAGAGGCATGCAGTGAGATTTATGATTGTTTTTGAGTTGCTCAATCGCAAAGCCTTCTGAAATCTTGCAAATGTTACAAAATTATTATTTTTTTAACATTAAATCTATAGCATTTCATTTTTTTTTTAGAATTAAATTTTTTAAATGCATAGCTCTCTCTCTCTCTCTCTCTCTCTCCCTGTCTCTCTCACTTTCTCTCTCTAACCTACACACATGTACTTCATACCTTGCTGGCACTTTATTATGAGTTGATTTTTTAGAATATAAAAATTAGTTTAGTCTATAGCTTATAAGTCAATTGCATCACATGGTTCTCTCTTGCACATGCTTCACTCATATTATTATTTATCCTTTCTTTTTCTTTATCATAAGAAGGTGTTTCGTGGACTTTCTTGGAACAGCTTCTTCTTCTTTATTTAAAAACCATTGACGTTTATGTTTAAAACAATGAGATGATGTCATAAATGCTAGTTTAAATAGGAAAACCTCGTTTCTTTTGTAATGTGATCAACATTCTCATTATAATAATATTCACCTAACTCCTCCAAATTGTCATAAAAGCTCTCGTTCCAGCACTTATTTGGATGCTTCTATGTCTTAGCTAGATTCATACTTTCCTATGGTATATTCATCTATTTTATTGTTACGTGTGATATAATAAGAGTAAAATATTTTAAAAAAATGAGTTCCTTCTCGTATTTTCTTTCGTGGAAAGCTATATATGCATTTGTATTCATAAATCAGAATTCTTTACTATACATATACGTATCACCATTTCTGCTATTAATCTTCCTTTCATATCCTCAACATTTTCGAAATATATATGTTATTTCATTGATCATAGAATTTTAACTGAAAATCCTTTATCGAACAAACCACTGTTCTTTTAATAAATACTTTAATTTAACTGTCTTTCAGTAGTGTCAATTGAGCAAGCTCTTCCAATAAACCGAACACACATTAAATAATTATGAATTATTATAAATTCTCAGATTATTATTATCAAACTACATGTAGGTAAAGTAGAGATGCATCTTCCTCTTGGAAAAGTGACTCATTAACCCTCTTGTAAAAAGTGGCTAAGTATCCCTTTTGTATTAGTGATTCAGTATCACGCATCTAAATACATAGATTTGGCTCAATGGCCCTCTCATAAAAGTGGTCCAATCCCCCTGGTCCAGTACATCTCTCGTATCGATGTTGGTAAGGTAGGAATTCAAGATGATCTTATCCAAATATTTCAGAAACTTAGCACGGAAATGAACCACTTTAACTGTAGAATGTTTTCTAATAAAGATAGGAATTTTTAGTCAAAAGTATTATCTATAAGGAAGCAATAAATCAAATTTATACAGACAAAACAGGATGTCATACATAACCCTTCATGTCAAATTTTATATGTTCACCTGCATCTTTTGCGCATTAAATAAATAAAGGCAGGAATTTTTTGATCGTACATTTATCTATAAGGAAGCCATAAATCATCCTTGTTTTTTCCCACAACTATATATGGCGCAGTAGAAAGTGTAAGGACAAAGTAAAATATAACCTTGAAAGTATTTACACGAAATATTTAATTGAGATAAGAAATAACCTTGAAGCTTTTTACATGAGTCCGTCTTGTAAATGTGAGATGTAAAGTCCGTCTTATAATGAGCATCCAGACTCCTTATTACTTTTTGGTTCTGAACTCCAGCTTTACTCATCTACTCATACAGTAGCTTTAGTGGATGATTGAAAATTTTTAAATATTTTTTGTATTTCAGTTTTTTTTTCATAAATTGAAATGTTCGACATGTAATAGACAAAATTGTCCTTCCTAAATAAAAGATGAAAAAGATGCTGAAAAACGATCATATATCTGTGAATAAAAAGGCACGTGACGTCATATGAAGTATTTGTTAAGAAGCGATAAGTGATGGCCAGTGCACTCTTAATATAAATAAGTTAAAGCACGTGTAAAAAAGCCTGGAATAAAATGCAGGCTGTATTATCTCTCTCTCTCTCTTGAGTCTCGAAATTGTTTGCAGTATCTTATTTCATGTAACACGTCGAGAAGTTGACTGGACCTAGCATATGGCAAAAGAATGATATTCAAACTTTGCGGTTCGACTTAGAAAGCGAACTTTTTCCGAGCCGTAAGAAAGAAGTGATCTCCTCAGAATGAAAGCAGACTCTAATGAAATGTGTGCAGCTTGAGACTGTCGATGCATGAATGCTGCTTCTGAAATCAAAACATCTAAAAGAAGTCTGGACGTTATCTCTCTAGTCGTTGCTCGATACTTGATGCCTGAATAAAGCGATAAGAATCCCTAATATATGACCTACTCTAAGGAATGCTTTAGATATTTTCTTACCTATATTATTATTCAATTGCATTGAAATATGTTTTTATTCTAATTTTTGGTATCTTCCTTTTTTTGTCCTTGAGTTCTAGAACGTTCTACATTATAAGAAGAGCTGGCCTCCTTTTATAGACTCTTACCCCCTCCACCAAATTTCTGGTTACCCCCTCCACCAAATTTCTGGAGACTTGCGCAGTGTTGCCAGATATTGCATCATATGATGTAACAAAGTTCTGGAAGATTCTACATTATATACGACTCGTTTGGAATATATAATTTTTGCAACGCAAAATGTAATGAGTCATTGAAATAACCTTGAATTTGTTTACTAAAATGCTATTTCAGAAATTACGCAGTATAGTTTGAGTTATAGAAGGTTCTAGACTGCCTAAGAATGTTACTTAGTATAATTAGGAGTATTGCGTCATATGACGCAATCGTTCCAGAAATTGCGTGGTATAATTTGAAGTATTGCATCATAGTTCTGGAAAATTCTACATTATATACGACACATTTGGGATATAATTTTTGCAACGCAAAATGTAATGAGTCATTGAAGTAACCTTGAAATTGTTTAATAAAATGGTATTTCAGAAATTACGCAGTATAATTTGAGTTGTAGAAGGTTCTAGACTGCCTAAGAATGCTTCTCACTGATTATTTGCTCGCTGAATGAAGACAGGAATTTTTAGTTGAATATGATATCTGTAAGGAAGCAATAAATTAAATTGATAGACAAAACAGGATGCCATGCATAGCTCTGCGTATCGAATTTCATCTGTTCACCGGAAGCGATGAATAATCCCTGTTTTTCTTGCAATTACTATCTGGCTCAGTAGAAATTGCCAGGAAAATGCAAAATATAACCTTGAAAGTATTTACGCGACATTCTTCAGATAAGAAATAACCTTGAAGCTGTTTGTATGAATTTAGCTAGCACAATTGCGCAATATTACTGTGACGTCATCTTCACGGAATGTTCTAGAACGGTCTCAATGCTAAATAGCTCTTTTATTATCATGAAATCAGCTGTAGAGTGTTCTCGATGTAGATACAGCAGGTCCAGTACCCCTCTTGTATCAATGTAGATAAGGTAGGAATGCATGATGATGTCATCAGGACCCTCGAAAATAATCTAGAAGCTAAAGTGGCTCAGCATCCCTCTTCTAAGAGTGGCTCAGTATCTCTCTTGTATCAATGTCGGTAAGGTAGGAATGCATGATGACATCACCAGGTCCCTCGAGAATGTTCTAGAAGCTAAAGTGGCTCAGTATCCCTCTTGCAAAAGTGGCTTAGAACCCGTCTTGTAAGAGTGGCTCATAATCTGTCTTGTAAAAGTGGCTCAGGAACGGTGGCTTAGAACCCATCTTTAGCTGGCAAAATGGCGCAATATTACTGTGACGTCATAATGAGCTTCGAGAATGTTCTAGAAGCTTCAAGATCCCTCGAGAATGTTCTAGAAGCTGAGCAACATGGCCTCCATGCCAGCCTCACACAGACACACGCACACAGGCTTACCTCACACAGTGAAAGTATTTACTTGGCATGCCTTAGATAAGAAATAATCTTGAACTGCTTATCAAATTTCATCTGTACACCGGAAGCGATGAATCATACTTGTTTTTCTTGCAATAACTATATGGCGCAGTAGAAATTGCCTGGACAGTGCAAAATATAACCTTGAAAGTATTTACGCAACATTCTTCAGATAAGAAATAACCTTGAAGCTACTTGTATGAATTCAGAATTGTGCAATATTATTATTATGACGTCAGCAGTAGAATGTTCTCGATGTAGGTACAGCAGGTCCGGTACCCCTCTTATATCAATGCCGGTCAGGTAGAAATGCATGATGATGTCATCAGGACCTTCGGGAATGTTCGAGAAGCTTAGCACGGACATGAACCACTTTCTAGAAAAATTTAGCACAGACACGAACCACTACAGGTAGAATCTTCTCGATGTCGGTAAGGTAGGAATCTTGAGTTAGAACCTGCCTTACTTATCTACTGTGTTCTGTTCCTTCCGTTTTTAATTGCAAGTAAATCTCGAATAAATACTTCTTCAGTTCTAGCTTCTTTTGGCAGCAGATCTCCGGCAAGAAGCTCTTCTCGCGTAATACGGCACATCCGGCAAAAAAGTTTAGCAGAGGGCCCAAGAAGTCCATATACTTGATGAACTGCCAGTCCGTCTCCACAGAATCCTGAAATGGTACATCAAAGAATGAAAGTTTCGTTTTCCAATTTGATTTCAATGCCTTCATCAGACTCCAATCTTTTCAGATCACGGACCAGAGGTCTAAAGAGTTTTTCGAACCCGTATTTTTTTATGTCTTCCTTGTAAGCTATACAAGCTGTATGAATACTTCCAAGTTCAGAATTCATATGAGCCGGCATGTTTTGAACTCTAAATAATATAGCACCAACTTCGTGTATCACGGTTTTGGACCCGGGAGGATTAACAACTTCTACTTCGTCTTAATAAAATTCAAGTCTTATGGCGTGCTTGTGTCGTTGAAGAAACTCATTTTCTCTATAATTTATTCCACCGACGAATGAAGCTATAACACCTTCCTGATCTGATTCTCTCTCTGACTAAATGGCATTTTTTACATCATTGTTTCGCATGATCAAAGTCAATACGTCGATTATTGAAACGTATTGAAACGTCTCCGGGACAAAGTCTGGTACAAAAGTTCCAGATTTCCTATCAAGGGCAGTATCTTCCCTATCCCCGGAGGGTATTTCTTCTTCCTCTACATAATTATAATATTTCTTCAGAATATTAATTTGTTGGTCAACTGATTGCAAGCCGTCAAATGTATTATTCAACTTTAATTTATTTAATAACTCTTGACTCGCTTCAGTTTCGAGCATGTCCTTATCACGTAGAAACTTTGTCACTCTACATTTCAAAAAATCAACTGTGCTTGATAGGAGTTGTTCACTTTCATCCACGAAGTCAGCTAAAGTTGCTCCTGTCATCGAAGGTTTTGATTGGAATCTGCAGATCATACGCGCAATCGATGAATGTAAAAAAACATCAAATTTAATTTTCTCATCAGTATGATCAGCATCAGTCTCTTTCCGCTGTTCATGATCATGAGTATTATTATCAGCAGCATCGAGCTCATGTATCTGCTGTTGATCCTGAATATGGTCCACATCCTGAAACTCGCCATAGGTTCAACATTCTCTTCCAATTCCCCATCAATTTCTTCAGCATTATCAGGTATAATCCGTAAATAAACCCTCTGAATGTGCTTTCGCAATGAATAGAATAGTGAAAACCGTCTGTAACATTCTCCTTGAGCACACTGAAACCCTCTGGGACCATATCCTCGATACACTGTCAAGCCATGAATATATTGAAGATGACGAGTAAGTCCATCAACACCACTATTCACGTATTGCCTACATTCAAAACATCTTACACGTTCCATTTCAAATCTGAACTGCTTTTAGTAAACAATTAAATTGCTTGAAAAGTAAGATCGTATTATGAATTTAAAGAATAATAAATTCGACAAAATAGTTCACCTATAAAATTAATTTACGATACCAGTTCTTTTAAAATCTCTTCGTATGAATTTAGCAGTGGCATTTTGTGAAGTTTCTGTAAAAATCTATAAATAGAAATAAAATTTAAAAAAAAGTATAATATAAATTATTTATATTATTATCAGTATTCATACATTATTATATTAGAAATTACTGTTTTGTTTTTAAAATCTTTAATTAATTAATATTCACTTAAATTTATATAAACTACTAGAATCGTTTTACTATAAAAACTGTTGAGTTTCAAATAAAAAAATTAACTTTTTGAAAAAAGGGCATAAGCTACAATAACATTTTATTTAACAAAATTTGTCGCCTATATTATGTCTGAAAATTTTCTGAAAACCACCTTACACTAGGATGCGCATTTTTATTTTGGATCGTAAAAAATAACATTGAAAATAAACAAATTAAATTCATGGAGAAGCGAAACAAGTTTAAATGAAATGTTCAATAACAATTTCTTTTTTTTTAATAGGATGCGCACTTTTTCAAATAATAAAAATAAGACAATAAAAATACTTTCGTTTTAATACCAAAGCATATTATGAATTGTAATAACATAAATTTATTGAAATGCTAGATTCTTCAGGGTAGCTGAGAATAAAAATTAGTGAGAAATGAGGAGCAAGTATTAAAGTAATCACGAAAAATAAAATTTGTACATTATTTTGCAATATCTAAATAACAAGTCTTAGGCCGAGGTGCGGAAATAAATATAATATACATTTGATATAAAAGTGTTGAATATAATGTATAAAAGTTCACATTTTGGACCAAATCGAGTGCGAAGCACGATATAAGTGACGAGAATGTGCTCGTTAAAGCCGAAGAAGCTTTAACAAAAGAGAATTCACAATCACCAAATTACAGTTGTCGATGCCTTGATCTTTAATTTTAAAAGGCCTGCGCCCAAATGTGGTGGAAATACAGAGACCGAGCGCCAAGCGCGGGATAAATATCTTATCGAGCGCGAAGCGTGAGAACCAACAGTCGCGCGCTGTAAGATTGTGCACGCACAGCGGGCAGTTTTTTTATTTTTAAAGTAACGAGTGGAAATGAAAACTGAAAATTTTGAAAATAAAGAAATTTTGAATTTGACACATTTTTGCATTTTTTTAGTTACTTATAAAGATAAAAAAATTGTGAAAAATATTTGCATTTAAATTAAATGCTTATACATCTTAAAACTTACCCTTAAATATTTGAGTAACTTGTGAATCAATTTTATAAGTTGCTTCTAGTTCTGTGCATAACTGATCTACAGTTAATTCAGCAACGAATTCCATATTGGACAATGATCTGAAAGTAAAGTCACTTAACAATCAAACTTTAACAACAAAATATTGAGAAAAATAGTCGGCGTGATTTTTCTTATAAAAATGTCATGCATTATTTAAAACTAGAAAGTAAATGCTATGATCAAGAGTTATTTTTTTTTCATTTCTATTTTAGTCGACATATGAACCTGTCAACAATAACTTCTTACAACTGTATAATTTTTACCTGCTACAAACCGAAAAAAATTAGTCACAACCGTGCACTACAAATTGTGGATTCTAGATATTGGAACTCTGATAATATAAACGACAAAAAACATTTGAGATGTTAATGGGAAAATAAAATTTGAGGTTATGTTCCAATAAGAAAACAAGTTTTTCTGAATTAAATTTTGTTTATACATACATTTGATGCGAACAAACGTAGAATCGGTTTCTAATTAAATATTACTTCATTCACTGAGCACTTTAAGCACTAAAAACAGTGAAAAAAATGTATAAAAGCGTGGATAAGTGCAAAAGACGATTCGCTTCGAAAGGCTTCATGAACCAAATAACATCACATTGCCTCCACATCGATACGATCGATACGATTAAATCTTCACATTCGCGTTTTGAAGCTTTCGGGAGTTCGGCATTCCTGAAATTATTGAATTTATAGGCCGAAATTGTCGAAAATGAAAAAGGATTTACTGCAATGCGAAATAGTGTTTGGCACATGATAGGGTTACCATTTGTTCACAATACAAAATGACACCTGAAAATTTTCTAACCTTACCTTAACTTACTAGCATAGTAAAGGCGGGTTTTTTGAATTTCAAATAATACAAACCACGAATGTTCAATAGAATTATTTTATTTCATTAGGGCCTACGCGTAGGTTCCCCGTAGCTATACAGCTGTATCTACATGAACGCACGCTCGGCGTAAAACACCTACTCCGTCTCTTTCTATCTGGCGTTGTACTTGCAAAAGAAAGAGACGGAGTCGGCGTTTTACGCTGAGTGTTTGCTGACATAGTCCCATGGCGGTAAATTTTAAATCTTGCCTATTTTGAAACATTCGGCGGTAAAGGAGGACATGTCCTCCCTAAAGAGGACATTTATTAACCCTAGCACTTGATTTGAAAAAATAATAAGTACACTTTATTGTAATGCGTACAGGCTATGCGGTTTCACTAATTAAATTAGTAAGAGCTTACTGATGTACTCCAGTGGACTGATTACTGAATTGATTCGTGAAAAGTCTCAAATCACTGATTGATCAGTGAGGTGCTCCATCACTAATTAAATCCGTGAAATTTCCACTGAATCAGATTTAGAGAGTAGAATTATAAATATTTGAAAATATTTAGGAGCAAAAGAATTGACACAATTGTATAAGCTGGGAAAGTGGGACGATGGTCGTGGGGGTTAAGGCATAGGCTTTGGACCCACTCCGTCGGCTTGCGGGTTCGATTCCCGCCTCGCACTCTGGAAGAGCCACGGTGGCCCATACGGTGAACACTTGCCTAGCAAGAGAGTTGTTCATCTCCGGAGAGTTGTGGGAGAAAAAGGTTCTCCAAGTACTTAAGACTGTTGCTCTTGGTGGTTCGGAACCCACCTTAAACTGAAGGTCCCCCTTCCACCACCAAGTGAGTGTGTGGGGTGTGTGTGAAGGAATACGGAAGAGATACAAGAAAAATGTAAACCCTTAGGGGACACATTAGATGCTTCCATTGCAGTTGTATAAGCTGGGATGGTCTCACAGTTCAGACATTCGACAAGAGTTTTGGCTTGGCAACTTTTGCACAGATACTTGTTGCACTTGAAACATACCCTTGATGTTTTATTATGTAATCCAACATCTCGCGAATAACGTCCAGGCAGGCTCAGAAACAATTTCGATTTTCAAAACCAGTGATACTGACATCAAACTGCGGTAAACTGCGTATGTGTGTCAAAAATGACCCACGTGGTACTTTAGGTATCATAAGTAAATTTTCCATACTTCTAGGTAGGCTCGAAAGACAAACTTTCAGTAAGTTGTACAACACCATCAATTATCAAAAGCCACGTGAGCGTTTGGTCCTCCGATAATTATAGACTGGAGTACGGCCCTCGACAAGCCCTCTTAGGTCAAAAATGACCCAGATGGTACTTCTAGTGTTAACCAAAAAGTAAGTTTTCTAAAAAAAAGTTGAATTTGCAACAAAACAGCAGAGTTTTCAAGCTAAAAGTATGACTTTTCAACAAAATTGTGAAATTTCAAACCAAACAGTTGCATTATCATCCAAAAAAGATGTAATTTCTGCTAAAGAAGGCGAATTTTGAGATCAGAAAGGCAAATTTTCAAAGAACAGTTGAATTTTCAACTGAACAGTTGCATTTTTATCCAAGGACGATGAAATGTTTGTTTTAAAACAGATGATTAGAAACAAACGATAACAAATATTTAAATTTTCATCCACAGAAGATTCCAGTTCACGTTCCAACACCAAAATAAGAATTGTAAACTATAAGTTCATTTTCTGCTAAATAGTCGAATTTTTAACCAAAAAGTATGAATTTTTAACAAGATTTGTTAACTTTTCAACCAAACAGTTGCATTTTTATCAAAAAAATAAATAAAAATTCTAACAAAACAGGCAAATTTTTCAGACAAATTTTCAAGAAAAGAGTTGAATTTTCATCCAAAACGATTCCAATGGACTTTTCAATAGAAAAATACAATTTTCACACAGAAAGTAAATTTTCTAGGAAATGGTTGAATTTTCAACAAAACAGTTGCATTTTTGTTCAAGAAAGATGCAATATGTCTAATAAAAAAAGATGATTTTTCAAATTAAAAAAACAAATTATCAGCAAATATATTTTTCATCCTAAAAATATTTCTGTTGATTTATCAGCAACAAAATATCAATTTTGAACAAAAAGTTAACATCATAGTAAAAGAGTTGAATTTTCAACCCAGAAAGACGAATTTTTAACAAAACAGTTGAATTTGCAGAAAAATGATGTCTTTTTAAGAAAATTGTTAAATGTTCAACCAAATAATAAAATTTATAACTGAGAAGATAATATTCAGGAGGATGTTTTTGCGAATTCGCAAAAATTACGCACATGCGTGAAAGACCCCCTTCCCGCTTACGTAACATATCGTAAAAAAATTTCTCGACCCCTTCCCTTGAGCTGTTACGTAATTTGAGTACGGTCCCTAATATGTATTGATATTAAAAATAGACGTATTTTCCTTGTCTTGTTTTTGTAATTAAAAAAAGTGCTCCACCTATAAAAAAAGAATTTTGTTATTATGCATTTTATTGCAACTTGTATCGTTTTTCCATAGATTTAATTTTTTTATGTTCAATGTTATTTTTTACGATTTAAACCAAAAATATGCATTCTAGCGTAAAGTGGTTCTAAGAAAATTTGTAAATGTAATTTATGCGTGAAATTTTGTTGGATAAAATGTTATTGTAGCGTGTATCGTTTTTTCAAAAAGTTAATTTTTGTATTTTAAGTGTATTTTTATAACAAAAGTTTATCACAAATTTGTAGATCTTTTTTGATTGAACGACTTTTGTTTATCCATCTTCTTTCGTATCTTGTATATTTTTACAAGAAAAGGGAATTTTTAATTATTTTTCTGTACGTAAGAAATTTGAATTTCCGATTTTTCAGAGAAATTAAAAAAAGTCTTATGACAATATAATTGGGTGTTCAAAAAGAAACATTTTTCTTCTTTTGACTTTTTTTGATATCGTGCGTTCTTTGGCTTAAAATATTCATTTTCGTTTGTTTTTTGGAATTTTGTAAATGCTATCACTCCAGTAATTTTTGTTTTGTCGAAAAAAGTCATGGAGATCAATTGCTAACGAACTTGCTCTTCATTTGAGGTCACATGAAAACCATACCAAAGCCCAATCCAATCTGTCAATTCTTTCGAAAGTTATCGTACTAAGAAAATAAAAATATAGAAACATACATACATACACACATACACACACAAACATACATATGGGCAGGCACATTCGTGAAAGCCTATGCTTTGGTTCAGACTGTCTCAAAACGTGGACATTTGACAAAAACGTTTGGGGTCAAATTTTACACAAATCTAATACCTTCTCGGCTGAGAATGTAAATAAATTCAACTTCTACCCCTGAAATAGCAGACGCTTCTTCCCAGTCGGGCTTCTATCCACAATTCAGTGTCACTGCCTCGGAGTGGGGTCACGTAGGTTGAAGCATCAGCCAGCGGCAAACAAATTAATATATAACAAATTAATAATATAATATGGTATAAATTGATTAACGGCATTACTTTGAAGCTCGGAATTAAGCATGGTTTTGGGCATGGCTCGTATTGGCCTTGATCCTATTTCCAAACCGTCCAAACGTAAACAGGCAGGGATCATATCTGAACGTTATTTACACGGAAAGAAGTTTGGGTAAGCGGCTGCACTAGCAGTAGTAGAGCAGCGCCACCGCGCATGTGGTGCAGATGCTGCGTCACATTCGGGTAAACGGATGCCTCTAACGTGCGTCGAAATTCTCTCCCGCATGTGGGACAAAATTTGCCCCATAAAAGGGGAAGCTATCGACCAGCTGCAGCCAGCGCAGGTCACTTCAGAAGTGATACTGCGCTCTTGATTTTTAAATTAATAATAAATCCAAATATAGTATTACATTCATTTTGAAAAATGTAGTGTATGGAATGGGCATTTCCATGAAAGTTCTCGTGCATCACGATACATTAAAGAATGTAAAACTAACGTCCTATTGCTAGAACTTGATTTCTTTCATATTATTCTTATTAATAGTAATCAGAACAGGGTGGCCGCTGGATCGGGAATTTTTTTGGTGAACGAGAATTTTCTGAGTTTTTAATGAAATCCGGTTTTTTGGTTCAAAAACTGATTACAATGATATAATCAACCACTTCGTTAAACAATAATTTTATAGTTAAAGATTCATGATTTTGGTGGAAAATTCATCTCTTTGGTTGGAAATTAATTTTGTAAACCCAAATTAAATTGCTCAAGTTGAAAATTCAATTATTTGATTCAAAATCAACTTTTTTGATGAAAATTTCTATTTTTTAGTTGAAAAATCATATTTTCGGGTTGAAAATTCAGCTTTTTATAGAAAAATGGTATTTTGGCTTGCAAGTTCAGCAATTTGGATAGAAGTATCTTCTTTCTTGACCAAAAAATCTTTATTTGTTGAAAATTCTTCTTTCCGCGCAAAAAAATTGTCATTTTATTTTAAAATTCTTTTCTTTGTTCGAAAATTTGACTACTTTGTTGGCAATTAGTTTCCTTATGAAAATAAACTTTTTCTCACTGGAAAATAAATTTTTCCATTTTTGGTTGACAATTTACTTTTTTGGCTTTGAATTCAGCCCTCATGGTATACAGATTTCGTCTTTTCGATTCGAAAGTTTAACTATTTGGTTGGTTGACAATCCAGCTTCTTTTGGTGAAAGTTTAATCTTTTTGACTAAAAATGTAACTATTTTGTTGAAAATTCGTCTCTTTTGCTTTAAAGTTCAACTATTTGCTTGTAAACGCAACTGTTCTGTTAAAAATAGTTTTTTTTTTTTTTTTTTTTTAATTCAAGCGTTTTGGTTTAACATTCGTCTATTTGACAGAAAATTTGTTCTTTTGGAATGAAGATTTATCTTTTTATGGCTACTGAAATTATTTTTAATAATAGATTCATTGAAATATTGGAGCTGAATGTGTAATAACGGATAAAGAAATTTCTATATGTAGTGTAAAATAAACTTTTATTTATTGTCTTATATTCTAACTTAACTTAGGAGCAAACGTAAGTAGCACAATTTACTCTTAGTCTGTATAAATAATCGTATCATTTATACAGATGATTCCACAAAAATTTTATAAAAGTAAGCAAAATATTTTGTCGCCTTTAAATAAGTGACGTAATATTTATTTGTGCCAACCGAACGTTCTTCTTAGTGTGCTGGAAATTTTAAAAGCATTTAATCTCAACACAATTTCCTTTTCTCTTTTATTTCAGATTAAATTGTCAATTTTAAACAGTAATGTGTAGAAATAAAATGAGTATTGTTTATTATTAAGGATGAACAAGGTGCAATGACTGGTAGATCTTTTTGCTTTAAAAATGTTATTTCGTTGCTTTTGATTAACAATATAGGCATGATAATGCTCATCGAAAATTATGTCTTCGAAAATCCGTAGATGAAATAAAATGTCATCGCTTACCTTGATCACTTCTAAAATCTCGTCAAATTCTCTTTCTCTACTCTCCATATTAGTGACAACAAATGACCCAACTTTGTATGTTGTGTCATAAATTTGAACTTGGTTGTAGTATTCGAATTGGTTCGTAGAATCTTTCTTAGCGAAGTAAGATTTCGCTTCCGAATCGTTGTTATCGAGTGAGACGAAATTTACATTTGCGAATTCCGCACCATGAATCATTTGACAAGTTCTTAATATTTGTTTCGTCGTAACCGTAAATGCTTGGTCCACTTTGTAATAAAATTCTTGGATAGTGTAGTAGATTATGACATTTAGGTTTTAGTGCACCAAAAAGTTTGATATAAAGTTCGCTATGGTTTTCGAAGACTTTTGCATCTGATCGAATTATTCTCGGAGACGTTACCCGCATAGCACGCTATATTCCATGCATGTTCCAGGAATATTCCAGTGGAACATTGGGAATATTGCCGTGGAATATTGCTTCCACTTTCCAGGAACATTCAAATGTCCTACGTTGGGAATATTGCCGTGTAATGTGGCATGAATGTTCCTAGGGAATATTGTCGGAATATAGCCCTAAATGTGTTTTGAATATTCCTGTCGAACTTTTTCTGTACACAGCGTTGAATATTCCCTGAATTTTTCTGTGGAATGTAGCCCGAATATTGTCCTGCAAGTGTGCGGAATGTTCCGGTCGAATATTGAGGCAATATTTACAAAAATTCTGTCGAACTTTCCTAAAAAACTCCTTTGAAAGTGTTAAGAAAATTTCAGTGAAATATCACAAGCGCATTGTCTTGAAGGATAAGGTATAACCTCTATTTGAAAGAATTAAGAAATTTCTTCGAAACCGTGCTTGGCCATTTTTTTATTACTTCTCCTTGCACACAACACAACTTGAAATAGTAAAATTGATTTTGCGATCAAATACAAGTGTTCCCACATAGCACGCTGTATTCCATGCATGTTCCAGGAATATTCCAGTGGAACATTGGGAATATTGCCGTGTTTTTCCAATATTACTGTCGAACTTTGTCTGAACATAGCGTTGAATGTTCCCTGAATGTTTCTGTGGAATGTAGCCCGAATATTGTCATGCAAGTGTACGGAATGTTCCGGTCCAATATTGAGGCAATATTGACAAAAATTTTATAAAAATTCGGTTGAAATTTGCTGAAAAACTCCTTTGAAAGTGTCAAGAACGTTTCAGTGAAATATCACTAGCGCATTGTCTTGAAAGAATGAAGTATAACCTCTATTTGAAAGAATCAAGAAATTACTTTGAAACCGTGCTTGGCTATTTTTTTATTATTTCTTCTTGCACACAACACAACTTAAAAAGTAAAATTGATTTTGCGACCAAATACAAGTGTTTATACTAAATTTTTATTAATGTGCATTACACATCTGTTTAAAGCATCTCTATTACGTCAGAATTTTGAAGAAAACGTGGTCAAAAAGTTCGAATGTCTAACGAAACATGAAACATTACAATCTTTATTTAAAAATAACTAAGATCTAAGCTTGAAATAAGAACACATTTTTTTAAAGGACCATTCTCCTTCAATTTCCTCTTCCATATCTTGGTCGTCCATTTCATCGGTTAAGTTTCCGTCTTCTTTGTTTTGTTTCTTGCTTTCAAATGTGAAAGAAATTAAAAAATAGAACGAATCCATTTCTAATCAGGCAGACTCGCTATCGAGTTGACGAGAAAAATTCGAAAATTCAATTGGATACAAAATCAATTCTCTTGGCCACAAAAACGTTTTGGCGCGCTGAAAGCTTATAAGAAATGTTCTTGATAATAGTAGAAATTTAATTTTTTTAATTGGCAAGAAATATAAAATGAAACAAATCCAAATTTAAAGCTTAGCTTCCAAGTTTTTTCATCATTTTGTCGACCGCCGTTATAAATACATTTTCGATAAATGAGTGTCTTCGGTCTTACGGATCTACAATCGATGTTTGACACTTAAGACCATACGACCGAAGAAACCCCTTTACCGAAATTCGGCTTATCAAGAAATATGAAGGCGGGTTAGAAAGAAAATAAGCTTAACTTGTATTTTCAAACAAAGTTTTTGAAATATTCCGAAGCACCTTTTAAAATGTGATGGCAAAGCTCATTCGAATCGGTAGAGTAAATCCTAATATCTCAGTCGAGTACGTCGAATGTTATAGATCTATGAACACTAAAGAAGCATATAAATTATACTAATATGTAATAAACTTACAATTCTCTGGTGTATCTTTTTTTTGCACCAGTCAACCAATTGGAGGTAATTCTTTTAATTTCCACTTCTGTGGCTTTTGATCTTCTCTCTCTAATAACAGCTAAATAAGAGGACTTTTTATTTTAATAATTCTGGATACCGCAAATTTTATTTCTCCGAGGGTGCAAATTTTTCTACGACCCCCACCCCTCCCTTTCCATCTCTTATAAGGAACGATTTCTAGATGTCCGCCTCCGATTTTCTTCGATCTTAGGTATATGTTAGGAGATCAAAAAATAAGAAATACTGGCTCTATCATTTTATTGCATTTTCATATTTAGATGGTGAAATCGCCCCTCAAATTATTTAGCTGAAAACACGACAATTCATAATTCAAATAATAATCTTTAATTGTATTATATGAAATCTTTAAACTACCACCAAATTGCAAAATACGCAAATTTCAAAGTCAAAATTTGTGCACTACGAGGTAAATCACCCATGATTGGTCAGTTACGTTCATCTTGTAATAAGAAATAAAAATATTGCTTAATGGTTGAACAAATGCAGACAAAATTAATTCAAACCATAACTGACTTTGGTTTCTGCTCATGAATACAAATTATTTCTATTAGGTCTATTATTTTTAATTAAAATTTGAAAAGTCAACATTGATTTTAATAATTATGTTCCTGGAGTATTGTGTCTATTTGTCCAAACTGATATTAGAGGATACAAATCGAAAAACAAAATTCAAGGAATCTGAAAAAAAATATTTTAAATGTAATTTATCAGTGAAAAAGTTGTAATGCTCTTCAAATTTATATGCTGCAGAGTTTAAGGCCTGAGTAAGAATGATAGATTCATACACTATATGCATGGTGAAAAGTTTACTTTAATTAGGATGTAAGCAAACTAGGACTTCCTTTTTACTGAATGTTAAAAGTACTTAGTCGTAGTGTCTAGCAGTACCGAAAACAACACTGAATTTCGGTAAATCTAGCCCCCTTTCCATTTTAACAATCTGAGTGCACCGAATTTTAGTGGCACGGTCATACCTAAAATAAAACAATGGACGACTAAAATATAAAGAAAGATTTATTGTTGTGTTAGACTATTCTATTAAATTTCCCTAAATATCGGTCTATAAAATAGAACAAAAATCAAGTCTGTGTAGAGTAATGGAAAAACGACTACTTCCTTCCTTGTGGACATTTTCCATAACTTTGCCTCCAGTTCTTGTCTGTCGCTTAGAATAAAAGAAATGGAACCATCCTTCAGTGAAATACAATTATTTTCTTGAGTTTTAGCATTGAATTGAATCTAACTCAAGATTAAGAATTTATGATGCTTAATTTTATCTGCACCGCAATGAAGAAGTCCACTAGAATTACGTATGACATTTTGACGTATTGTAAACAAATTCCTCGGTGGTAGAAGCAGGCCTGTCAAATGTAATCTAGTATGTTGTGATCGTTTAGTTGAAAAATTGTGTTTCAACTGAACGATCACAACCTACTAGACTACATTTGACAGGCCAACCAACAACATTTTTTTGATATGAAATAATTTTAACCTTTCGGAGATCTGTATGATCAGCCACATAATTCTAGTGTTTTCAACATTGATTTGATATCAAAGGAAAGCGACAGATTATTCTCTTGGACTTAAAAAAACTGGATGTCGATATTTAGGTAAATTCAACAGATTAGTCTGGTAAATGGAAAGGGGGCTAGGTTTATCAGAATTCAGTGAGCGTCTTTCTATTTGCTTTCAGTAAAAAGGAAGTCTTAGTTTGGTTACAATTTCTTGACTTATAAAATACAGTTAAAAAAAATTTCTGATTTTTTTTGATTATTTTTTTTTTGATCTCTATCATGAAATATGATTTTGGACAAGTAGACACAAAACGCCAGAACAGATTATTAAAAGCAATAATAATTTGTTAATTTTTAATTTAGAATAATAAACTTGACAGCAATAATAGGTATGCATATGGAGCGAAGCCAAAGAACATTCATCAAATTCTTTTGTGATTATTTCTCAATTCAAAAATATTACTTGAAGGTACAACATCAACAGATATTTGCAACTTAATGGTAAAAATATAATTAATTTCTCAAAAAATACTTTGTAGCATACAATTTCACGAGAGGGCTACAGTATTGTGCAGTTAAAAGGCAACGAAACATTTCGTTTAGTGGCCTCGAAATGGATTTTTCGACATTACGACAACAAAATTTATTGCGAGTTACCACCAAACGACGATAACTTACTGTATAACACTGCATTAATTTAACTGACTGAAGGGAACGATTCTTGGAAATCTAAGGAATTGTTCGAACTAAAGTATCAAACAAGTAAGATGCTGCAACTTTAAGCAATACAAACTATGACATAATAAAATTATTAAAACTTTTGGAAACATAAAAGATTATTGGCCTAGTTTTGTGAGTTTGGAAGCAATTAGGGATGTAAAAAAGCAAGAGATTCCGCGTCAAGTTTAGACGGGTTTCTTGTGTCCAACTGAACGAGCTAATCAATGACACTTGCCATACAGATTATTGTTCAGCATACGTGCACGGGAAAATAAATATGGGGAAGATTTCACTCACTAGGTTCTTTCAATGGATTTACATAAAATTCTTCAATTGGATTGAACAAAAGCTCCATATTATTTCCATTTTCCACATAAATTGTCGAATATATGATTCTCTTACAACTCGCTTTCCTTATTAGGGGGAAAACTACCCCTAATTATTAAAATATTCATATAAAAAATGGAAAGCATGTATCATAAATTAATTCAATTACAAAAAAAACAAATGCGGAAATTATTTCATAATAATAGAATAGTAATTTATAACGTACCAAGATCATTGAGGGATGCATTACTCATAATTACAACCAAAATTACAACCTACCACAAAAGGAAAAGCACCCTTATAGAACACGTCGTGTCTGCATTGTAATATAACATTTACAAGATGGTAAACTATTCCTAAATTTTGAGATACGCAAATTTCAACAGAAAAACTTGAGAAAAATATAGTATGTTACTAGAATAGTTCTTTGATAATAATTATCAGCCCCTTCATAACAATTATTATCCGCTTGATGCTATTGGTCGATTATAATCTAGGAACAGCGTCAAGAGGTGAACTACGCTTGATTATTAGTTATGTCTATCTTGAAATAAAAAAATGCTAAATTGCATAATTTCTGAAGAAATGCAACAAAACTTCATGCAAACTCTAATTCAAAAAGAAATTACCTTAATTTGCCACCAAAATAACAACTGAAGTAACTGACCAATCAGGGGTGATTTAACTCGTAATGCACAAATTTTGACTTTGAAATTTGCGTATTTTGCAATTTGGTGGTAGTTTAAAGCTTTCATACAATGCAATTAAAGATTATAATTTGAATTATGAATGGTCGTGTTTTCAGCTAAATAATTTGCGTGGCGATTTTACCATCTAAATATGAAAACGCAATAAAATGAAAGAACCAGTATTTCTTATTTTTTGATCCCCTAACATATATCTAAGATCGAAGAAAATCGGAGGCGGGCATCTAGAAATCGTTCCTTATAAGAGATGGAAAGGGAGGGGTGGGGGTCGTAGAAAAATTTGCACCCTCGGAGGAATGAAATTTGCGGTATCCAGAATTATTAAAATAAAAAGTCCTCTGATTTAGCTGTTATTAGAGAGAGAAGATGAAAAGCCACAGAAGTGGAAATTAAAAGAATTACCTCCAATTGGTTGACTGGTGCAAAAAAAAGATACACCAGAGAATTGTAAGTTTATTACATATTAGTATAATTTATATGCTTCTTTAGTGTTCATAGATCTTTAACATTCGACGTACTCGACTGAGATATTAAGATTTACTCTACCGATTCGAACGAGCTTTGCCATCACATTTTAAAAGGTGCATCGGAAAATTTCAAAAACTTTGTTTGAAAATACCAGTTAAGCTTATTTTCTTTCTAACCCGCCGTCATATTTCTTGATAAGCTGAATTTCGATAAAGGTGTTTCTTCGGTCGTAGGGTCTTAAGTGTCAAACATCGATTGTACATCCGTAAGACCGAAGACACTCATTTATCGAAAATTTATTTATAACGGCGGTCGAAAAAATGATGAAAAAACTTGGCAGCTAAGCTTTAAATTTGGATTTGTTTCATTTTATATTTCTTGCCAAATTAAAAAATTAAATTTCTCCTATTATCAAGAACATTTCTTATAAGCTTTCAGCGGGCCAAAACGTTTTTGTGGCCAAGAGAATTGATTTTGTATCCAATTAAATTTTCGAATTTTTCTCGTCAACTCGATAGCGAGTCTGCCTGATTAGGAATGGATTCGTTCTATGTTTTAATTTTTTTCACCTTTGAAAGCAAGAAACAAAACAAAGAAGACGGAAACTTAACGGATGAAATGGACGACCAAGATATCGAAGACGAAATTGGAGGAGAATGGTCCTTTGAAAAAATGTGTTTTTATTTCAAGCTTAGATCTTAGTTGTTTTTAAATAAAGATTAAAATGTTTCATGTTTCGTTAGACATTCGAACTTTTTGACTACGTTTTCTTTAAAATTCTGACGTAATAGAGATGTTTTAAACAGATGTGTAATGCACATGAATAAAAATTTAGTATAAACACTTGTATTTGGTCGCAAAACCAATTTTACTTTTTAAATTGTGTTGTGTGCAAGAAGAAATAATAAAAAAATAGCCAAGTACGGTTTCAAAGAAATTTCTTAATTCTCTCAAATAGAGGTTATACTTTATTCTTTCAAGACAATGCGCTAGTGGTATTTTACTGAAACTTTCTTGACACTTTCAAAGGAGTTTTCCAGCAAATTTGAACCGAATTTTTAGAAAATTTTTGTCAATATTGCCTCAATATTGGACCGGAAAATTCAGCACACTCGCATGACAATATTCGGGCTACATTCCACAGAAACATTCAGGGAACATTCAACGCTATGTTCAGACAAAGTTCGACAGGAATATCAAAAACACATTTAGGGCCATATTCCGACAATATTCCCTAGGAACATTCATGCCACATTACACGGCAATATTCCCAACGTAGGAGATTTGAATGTTCCTGAAAAGTGAAAGCAATATTCCACGGCAATATTCCCAATGTTCCACTGGAATATTCCTGAAACATGCATGGAATATAGCGTGATATGCGGGTTTATACTAAATTTTTACTAATGTGAATTACAAATCTGTTTCAAAAATCTCTATTACGTCAGAATTTTGAAGAAAACGTGGTCAAAAAGTTCGAATGTCTAACGAAACATGAAACATTTCAATCTTTATTCAAAAATAACTAAGATCTGAGCTTGAAATAAAAACACATTTTTTTAAAAGACCATTTTCCTTAACTTGAATCTTCTTCACGTTCGTCTTCTTCGGATGCTCCTTCAATTTCCTCTTCCATATCTTGGTCGTCCATTTCATCCGTTAAGTTTCCATCTTCTTTGTTTTGTTTCTGGCTTTAAAACGTGAGAAAATTAAAATATAGAACGAATCCATTTCTAATCAGGCAGAATCGCTATCTTTAAGTCGTGAACGACGTAAAATAACAAAAAAAAGTAAGCGGTGCAACTTTTCAAAGCGTCGTTATAAATACATTTTCGATAAATGAGTTTCTTTGGTCTTACGGATATACAATTGATGTTTGACACCTAAAATCGCTTTTTTGCTCTTTAATTAAGACCGTACGACCGAAGAAACCCCTTTATCGAAAATCGGCTTATTAAGAAATATGAAGGCGGGTTGGATAGAAAATAAGCTTAATTTGTATTTTTAAACAAAGTTTTTGAAATTTTCCGATGCACTTCAAAATGTGACGGCAAAGCTCATTTGAATCGGTAGAGTAGATCTTAATATCTCAGTCAAGTACGTCGAATGTTATAGATCTATAAACACTAAAGAAGCATATAATTAATACTATTATGTAATAAACTTACAATTCTCTGGTGTATCTTTTTTTTGCACCAGTCAACCAATTGGAGGTAATTCTTTTAATTGCCACTTCTGTGGCTTTTGATCTTCTCTCTCTAATAGCAGCTAAATAAGAGGACTTTTTATTTTAATAATTCTGGATACCGCAAATTTTATTTTTCCTAGGGTGCAAATTTTTCTACGACCCTCACCCCTTCCTTTCCATCTCTTTTAAGGAATAATTCCTAGATGTACGCCTCCGATTTTTTTGGATCTTAGATATATGTTAGGGGATCAAAAAAGAAGAAATTCTGGTTCTTTCATTTTATTGCGTTTTCATATTTAGATGATGAGATCGCCCCTCAAATTATTTTGCTGAGAACACGAAAATTCATAATTCAAATAATAATCTTCAATTGTATGATATGAAAGCTTCAAACTACCACCAAATTGCAAAATACGCAAATGTCAAAGTAAAAATGTATGCATTACGAGGTGAATTTATGCGATTTAGCATTTTTTTATTTCAAGATAGACATAACTTAATAATTAAGCGTAGTTCACCACTTGACGCTGTTGCTAGATCATAATCGACCAACAGCGTCAAGCGGATAATAATTATTATCAAGGGGATGATACTTATTATCAAACAACTATTCTAGTAACATACTATATTTTTTTCAAGTTTTTCCGTTGAAATTTGCGTATCTGAAAATTTAGGAATAGTTTACGATCTTGGAAATGTTATATTACAAGGCAGACACGACGTGTGCTATAAGGGTGCTTTTCCTTTTTTGGTAGGTTGTAATTTTGGTTGTAATTATGAGTAATTCATCCCTCAATGATCTTGGGACGTTATCAATTACTATTCTATTGTTATGAAATAATTTCCGCGTAGGTTTTTTTGTAATTAACTTGATTTATGAAAATAGAATTTCTAGGACATATCTATAATTAATTTTGTGAATTTGGTCTTGTTAAGGGCTTTCTTAGGCTTTTTTCTTCCAGACCAGCTGTAATCCTAGGCAACAGCGTTGGTGAATAATTTCGAACAAATATTATGGATAAAACGTTTCAAATCAATTCCACCAATTAATCCAAAAGCATTACACTAGGTGAATAAACGGAATGAAACTTATGAAAATTTATATCAAATATAAATTTAGTTTAGGTAATTACATATTTGAATAAATATTAATATTTAAACCTACCGCTTTCTGGAAAAAGATCTTATTTTGTAACTTGTCACAAAAACGTTGAAATCCTTCTTCAGTTTTTAAAGGTAATTGCTGACAATCTTCAGACTCGAAGAAATTTTCTGGTGTGGCATTAGAAATTTTCTGTATATTTTCCTCGATATGGTCTAACTTAATGTCCAGCAGCTTCATTTTAATTATAATTTCATTCATTTTGTTTAGTGATAGCTGCTCAAATGTCAAATATGTGATACGAATATTTTCGATCAATGCTAAATAAGTGAATGTAAATAATTAATTATTAATTTTTCGCCTAATAAAATCACCAGAATCTTTGTCTCTCAAGGACATATTCGCCAAGGTTTTCTCATAATTCGCTTTCTTCTTTTTCACGTCGGATCTTTCTGGTTCCTTCGATTTTGCAGTATTTGTCTGCTCTCGTTCTTCGTAGTCTAAGTAATATAATGGAATTTTATAAAGCAATAATTGCAAATGAATTTGAGGTCTTTTAATTTTGGATTAGGTAGAATACCTACCTGCTTTTGGATTCTTCATTGTACTCATGTCCAGTTTCAATTTCTTGGCAGAAGGAGAACAAGTTTTCTTTTGAAAATCAGAAGGAGAAGTTGAAGAGAGTGAAGAAAATGGTAGAGGTCGAGCAGGATGTGAGGAAGGATATGGAGGAGGACCTGAACGTGGATTATATGAAGCATTATGAGTAGGAAGCACTTGAATTCTGGTCTCTTCATTCTTCTTTCTCGGTGTGAAGTAATGGAAAAACGACTGCTTCCTTCCTTGTGGACATTTTCCATAACTTTGCATCCAGTCCTGGTAAGGGCCAAGAAAAAAGTCTGTCGCTTTTCTTTGATATTAAGTGAATGTTAAAGGCACTAGAATTATGTGGCTTATCATACAGGTCTCCGGTAGGTGAATGTCTATTCCCTATCAAAAAAATGTTGTTGTCACTTTCTACGATATTGAGAATAGAAGCGATGGAACCATCCTTCAGTAAAATGCAATTATTTCTTGAGTTGTAGCATTCAATAGAAAAAAACTCAAGATTTAGAACTTTTTATTGTTTGATTGTATCTGTACCGCAATGAATCAGTGGTCCGCTAGAATGTCCATGTTTTAGAGATTTTACGCTGTCAGATTTAAGAATTTTGACACCATTGTTGGCTTCTATTTCAGCATACCTCCTTGCTAGCTGTTGTAAAGGTTTACAGTTTCTGCGCAATTTTTTTTTTAATCTTAGTCATGAAATTACACATCCACTTTTCCATACTTTCTGACGTCATCACAAAGGTGAAGAAGGTTATGAAAATTGTGGGACATGTGTTCTTTTCCGTAAATAATTTCGAATTTTTGAATAAAGTATTCCAAAAGCTTGTGAGCGTAGTCGACGTTTGCTGGAGTTTTTACGTGAATGGGACTGGCCAAGATGGTCATTGCTACGTGTAAAGCTAAGAAGTTTGAATACATATCTTCATTAAGAATGTCCTTCAGAACTAGTGGTCCACTGTACAGCAAAAAGTTTCGAAACTCAGTAGCCTTCCAATCACGTATATTCCGTAACGACCTTGGTTTTCTACCATAATTGGACGGCTGACTTTTCCTTGATTTTATGTGTCTTGTAGAAATTCTATCAATGTCCCCAAAAGAAATTTTCACTTTAGGAGGACCGAATAACCAGAGCACCATTAATTTTTTCGTCACTCCTAATAGAACTAGGTGCATATAATCAAGTGGAACACATGAAATGGGTCCAAACCCGGGTATATTTTTCAAAATGGTTTCATCTCCTACTTCTTGATGTGTGCCCTTGTATGCGTGGTTCATAAATTCTACGTCAGTTCTGGGATTAAATGGACCTAATCCGGGATAACAAACTCGTCGTTTTTTCAGTTTTTGATTCTTCCTCCAACTTTTAGGTGCTATTCCCTCACCTTTAAACATACATTTTGTAGAGCTGTCGTATCCCGTATGACCTTTGACTTTTAGAACCAACTTTTTCGCAGGGACATCGCATATCAATGTACCAAAGTTTATTTTAATGTGTCTATTCTTACGAATAACACCGTTTTCACGCAGAGTTGTTGCCTCATCCGTGAATTCTTTCAAAAATTCATTTGAATCCTTTGGATGATGGAATCCATAATAGGCGCCAACTAAGTATACCGTTTTGGAAGTCAAATCAGAGCAAAGAGTTAGCCATAAAGATTTGCTAGGTGATTTGGATATTGGCAAACCGTCTATATTAACCAGGAAATTGATTGTATCTTCTGTATTGCCATTCTAATCACGTTCTAACAAAATTGAATTAATAGCTCGTTCTAATCCAAAGTGATGATATTCTCCTCCGTCTGACATGCAAGTAATCTTAGTAGAGCGGGGTGTGCGTAAGAATGTTCTAGCATCACGAGGCAACACAAATTGAGTGAACTGCTTTATTATCAGGAGCAATGCAGTGAGAACTACAAGAGGCACTTCGTAAATGAGAGCCCAATCTCGCAAAGACTTGTTGAACTTTTTCTCGCGCTTCTCATTTTGAGACTCTTCTTCTTCCCAATCTTCTTCAGATTCGGAAGTTCTCGAGCTATCCCAGCTACTATCGCTGTCGCAAGAATCGTGTTCAATTACTTCGTCGTTAAAATCGTAATCCAATATTCCCACCTCATCTTCAGATTCCGTTTCATTTTTTTCTTCTAATTCAGCATGTTCTGTTTCACCTACAGCACTTTCTTTTTTTTCCTCCATTTGTTCAAAAGAATCCTGACAAAGATCATATTCACTCTCACTTTCTGTTAGAAATTCTATTTTTAAATTTCCCCATGCATCTTCTTCTACAGAATGAATATTCATGCAGTCTTGTGACACTGATTCCTTATCGCTTTTCACATCACTAACGTCTTTATCATTTACTTGTACATCGTTGTATGGCTTTCTGGACGATAAATCTGCCAAATCCAAAACCGTTTGTTTGGATCGCAATCGAAGTATATGTCCACTCGTATATCCACAAAATGATGATTTTATTTTCGGCATAATTTTTGAAAACAGAACAGATTTATCTTCCGAAATAAACATAGTATTTGCTGGAGTGCTGAAAAACACTTTTTTTTTTAATTAGAAATAATTTTTTGTTCTGGGTATTTCCACGGACAAATGTGCGTGCGTCTGATTCCAAGTAGTCAAAAATTCAATATTTATATATTTAGCATTAAATTTTGGATAAAAAAACTTTTGAAACGGTATTAATTTTTTAGGTATACGTGAAAGGTAGCTATATAGAACTGTGCAACCAACAAAATGGAAATCTCTTCAAAGCACGAAAAAAAAACATTCTGTAAAATAAAAATCACTATCTAAGGATGAAACAAAAGCGGATTGCGTTAAAAAATACAATTTTCACTTCAAAATAAAAATTAAAAAAATGCTTCCAAGACATTAAGTTTCCGAATAGGCTAGATATTAATATAGTAGTAAATAATATTTTCAAATTGAGAAATGATTACAAAAGAATTTTATGAATGACTTTTGGCTTCTGCTCATGAATACAATTTATTTCTATTAGGTCTATTATTTTTAATTAAAATTTGAAAAGTTATTATTGATTTTAATAATCTGTTCCTGGAGTATTGTATCTATTTGTCCAAACTGATATTAGAGAATAGAAATCGAAAAAAAATTGAAAGGATCTGAAAAAAAAAATTTAAACGTAATTTATAGGTGAAAAAGTTGTAATTGCTCTTTAAATTTATATGTTGCAGAGTTTTAGGCCTGAGTAAGAATGATAGATTCATACACTATATGCATGGTGAAAAGGTTTACTAAATTTAGGATGTAAATAAACTAAGACTTCCTTTTTACTGAATGTTAAAAGTACATAGTCGAAGTTTCTAGCAGTACCAAAAAAAAAATAAAAAGACGCTCACTGAATTTCGGTAAACCTAGCCCCCTTTTCATTTTCACAATCTGAGTGCACCGAATTTTAGTGGCGCGGTCATACTTAAAATAAAACAATGGACGACTAAAATATAAAGAAAGATTTAAATTTGTGTTAGACTATTCTATTAAATTTACCTAAATAATGGTCTGTAAAATAGAACAAGAATCAAGTCTGTGTAGAGTAATGGAAAAACGACTACTTCCTTCCCTGTGGTCATTTTCCATAACTTTGCCTCCAGTGCTATTTAGGTAAATTCAATAGATTAGTCTGGTAAATGGAAAGGGGGTTAGGTTTATCAGAATTCGGTGTGTGTCTTTTTATTTGTTTTCAGTAAAAAGGAAGTTTTAGTTTGGTTACAATTTCTTGACTTATAAAATACAGTTAAAAAAAATTTCTGCTTTTTTTTGATTATTTTTTTTTCGATCTCTTTAATGAAATATGAGTTTGGACAATAAGACACAAAACTCCAGGGACAGATTATTAAATGCATTAATAATTTGTTAATTTTTAATTTAGATTAATAAACTTCATAGCAATAATAGGTATGTATGGACCGAAGCCAATGAACATTCATCAAATTCTTTTGTGATTATTCCTCAATTTAAACATATTACTTGAAGGTACCACATCAACAGATATTTGCAACTTAATGGTAAAAATATAATTAATTTCTCAAAAAATACTTTGTGGCATACAATGTCACATGAGGGCTACAGAATCGTGCAGTTAAAAGGCGACGAAACATTTCGTTTAGTGGCCTCGAAATGGATTTTTCGACATTACGACAACAAAATTTATTGCGAGTTACCACCAAACGACGATAAGTTACTGTATAATACTGCATTGATCAAACTGACTGAAGGGAACGATTCTTGGAAATCTAAGGAATTGCTTGAACTGAAGTATCAGACAAGTAAGATGCTACAACATTAAGCAGTAAAAACTATGACCTAATAAAATTATTAAAACTTTTGGAAACATAAAAGATTATTGGCCTAGTTTTGTGAGTTTGGAAGCAATTAGGGATGTAAAAAAGCAAGAAATTTCGCGTCAAGTTTAGACGGGTTTTTTGTGTCCAACTGAACAACCTAGTGAATGACACTCGCCATACCGATTATTGTCCAGCATACGTGCACGGGAAAATAAATACTGTGGAAGATTTCACTCACTAGGTTCTTTCAATGGACAGTAGTAATTTTGAGTGCCCGTAAACTTTTCCTTCTCTTATATATGAAGCTGGAGCAGGAGTCGACCTGTTGTGGGCGAAGCCCGGAGTGCGGGCAAACCTAGGATTGACCGGTCGTTTCGCAGATTGCCCGAGCGGTGTCGGGCAATGTACGAAACACTGCTTCACTTCGGGCTTTGCCCGAGGCGTCCTTGGTCAATCTGCGGAGTGCCCCTGTCGCAATGGGCAATGTACGGAATGGCAAAACTATTTTTGATTTGTATGTCTTTTGCTCATCCTGATGCCGATTTAACTTTCTCAACAAGATTCGATCTGTTAAATTAGGTATAATTTTCATTCATTTTATAAAAATAATATTTAAAATGAATTAAAATTATATATAATAATTATAATTAAAAAAATAATTAATAAATTTCATGCGAACCCTTAAGCAGATTAAAAAGAAGGTTTGAAATATTACTAATGGACAATTTGAAAATTCCCCATGACTTTTTAAACAATTTTTAATTGTTTAAACAAATTTAACTTATTTAAACAATTATTTATTCCCAAAAAATGTAAGAAATAATCGTATTTTCTGATTTAAATGTAATAGTTTGTCATTGTTTGGAGTAGTGATTATTTTGAAAAACATTATGTAATTATTTAAACAATTATTTAATGTTTGTTCTGAAAATTTCTAAAAATTGACCCAGAGATGTCCAGTGTTCTCTCAAATTGGTATCCTATGCTACTTTTTGTTAAATTAAATAATTATATAATTTTGATACATATCTTTTAATTTTTAATAATCTTCTATTTGTTCGAACAATTTTGATTTTCTTAAGCAGCTTTTTTTCGATGACTTTGAAAAAAAAAAGAAATATATATATATATATATATAATTATTTTTCTGACTGTATAGTATATAGAAAGAATATATTACCCATATTTTAGTTGTTTGAGCTAATATAATTTGTTTAAACAATTGTTCTTCCAGAAATATTTTTTAAATCATATTATCCGAATTAAACATAATATTGAATGATTTCGAGGAGTAGTTAATTCTGTTAAAAATGTCGTGTTATTGTTCAAACAATTTTCATTCGTTCAAGCAGTTTTCTATTGAAAAATGTGGAACAATAATATAAAATATTAAACATGGAATTATTTTCTTAACAATATTTTAATATATATTTTTAATATTTATAACGAGTATGAAAATGTTAAAAAGCAATCTGTTCAAACATGAATCATAATTTGCATTAGTGAATGTGCTTGTCTATAATATAATTATGAGAAAGATTGTAAAAATATGAAGAAAGCAATGATAAATACACTTTTATAATTTAAATTTCATTATGACTTTCATGATTTATTTAATCCGATTTGAACTCAATTTGAAGGAAATTTGAAGAAGAAAAAAAATTAATTGTATAAACAATAACAAAGTTTTAAGCAGAATTTATTACTCCTCGAAATCATTCAATATTATGTTTAATTCAGAAAATACGATTTCAAAAATATTTTTGGAAAAACAATTGTTTGAACAAATTTAATTTGTTTAAACAAATCGAAAAATGGTTAATATATTCTTTCTATATACCACACAGTCAAAAAAATAATTATATGTATTTTATTTTATTTAATTTTTTTTCAAGTTATCGAGAAAAAGTGCTAAAGCAAATCAAAATTGTTTAAAAAAATCGAAATTTATATAAAATTAAGAGAAACGTATAAAAATTATATAATTATTTAACAAAAAGTAGCACAGGATACCAATTTGAGAAAAAAATGGACATCTCTGGATAAATTTTTAGAAATTTCGAGAATAAACAATAAGTAATTGTTTAAACAATTACATAATGTTTTTAAAAAAAATTACTACTCCAAACAATGACAAACTATTATATTTCAATCAGAAAATACGATTATTTTTTACATTTTTTGAGAATAAATAATTGTTCAAATAAGTTACATTTGTTTAAACAATTACAAATTGTTTAAAAAGTCATGGGGAATATTCAAAATGTCCACTAGTAATTTCTCAAACCTTTTTTTTAATATGCTTGAGGGTTCGCATCAAATTTATTAATTTTTTTTTTATTATTATAATTATTATATATAATAATTGTTTATAATATTGGATGTTGATTTTGGCTTTAGGGTCAGAATGAATAATTCAATTACCTTTTTCAATTGAACCAAACGTTTCGGCGCACAATGGTGGCCCTCTTCAGTGGTTAATTTTTATTCTGGCAAAGACAGTTACAACAATATCTATAGTAGACGCAGTGTAAGCATTCAATTCATATAAGAAAATTATTTAAAATTTGGTTGAGTACAGTCTTCACTGTCTTTGGCAATGTTTGCGTAAATTTTAAATGAGTGTTGTCATTACAAGAATTCGACAAATTAATAAAATTTGTAATATAATCTACAGAAGTGTCTTGCCTTTACAATAATTGGGCAATTTAATCAAATAAAATTTGTAATATAATCTGAGGGTTACGTGCAGTCTTAAGTGATAACAAGCTTTGGTAACTTTGGTACAGTTCTTCGAAATTAAAAATTGTATTCTCATTATACTAGTTGGTTGAAGTTATTTGTTATAAGCAGCGAATAAAATTTACAATGCAATGAAAATAACTGGTAAATGTGAGATTTCATCCAAATTTGAAATTCGATTTGTGATTGAACCGATTTTTGTCAACTAACCTTGTGAAAATTCCAATGCGTATGCATTATAAGAGACTGAAATATCGAGCAGTTCAGTTTGGACGTCTATTCCGTTTGAAAAATGCATGAAAACTGATGGATTGGTTAGTGTTCTTTAACGGTTTAACGCGATAAGTGGAAGAAGTTTTTCACCAGACAGTTTTGTAAGGAGAGGAAAAGTGGACCTTTTTCGAAGGCAGCGGGGTAAGGAGTAAGTTGGTGTGTTGGACAGGAAGGGACAGCTATAAAAATTTGAGAGAAACCACTCTTCGATACATGTAAAATATGCCTAATTTTAGAGGAAAGTTATTCGTTGTCGATTTTAATTATATTTTACTAAGTTATTTTAGTTTTATTTTAATAAGTTATCTTGTTCTTAAGAAAACATTTCACCAACAAATTTTTCATCATTATTATAATTTTTTTCTTTTGTTTTTTTGTTTTGTTTTGTCAACGGCGATACCACGCTGAAAACACCAGTTCCCGTTAGATCACTGAAGTTAAGCAGTGTTGGGCGCGGTTAGTACTTGGATGGGTGACCGTTCGGGGAATACTGCGTGTTGTTGACCCGTCGTGGGTGTGGTGGACCCACACTGGTAGTATTTATCCACCTAGAAACACTACCCGAATCGGGTAGTGAGGCAATGAACTTTCGAGTTCGAAATGCTAATCAATTTTTTTTATTTTTTGTTTTGTTTAACTTGTCCTGTTGCCAAATCGTATTCTAAGTGCAGGAAATTAATCTTATTAGTTGCAAATTATAAAAGTAATCTTATTAGTTGAGATTTCATCTTTTTGGTTAAAATTGCACTTTGGTTGAAAATTTCAACTATTTTGTTGAAAATCCTGTTTTTCAAACATTGTATTTAATCAATTGTCTTATTTATGTTTATTATTTAGAAGTGAAAAATGTAGTGATCGCATTTTTTATATGTTGTTTTTTATCTGAATGGAGAGGAGTAATCTTAATAATTAGAACTTCACCTTTCTGGTTCAAATTTCATCTGTTTGGTTGAAATTTCAACTAGTATATTTTGGTATGTTGTATTTTATCTAAATGTATAAAAGTAATATGTGTAGAAATTGATCTCATTAGTTGAAATTTCATCTTTCCGGTTGAAATTGCATTTCTTTGGTTTACAATTTGAACTATTTTGTTGAAATTTCGGTTTCTCAAAATTTTTTTTTCTCAAGTGAAAATCTAATTTATATATTTTTGTTATGTTGTCTTTTATCTAAATGTAGAAAACTTTTACTTGTAGAAAAGTAATATTATTTACTGAAATTTTATCTCTGTCGTTAAAATTGTATATCTTTGGTTGGAAATTTGGATTATTTTGCTAAAAAATTTTCGTTTTTTTGGCAAGTTGTCTTCTTTCTAAATGTAGAAAAGTAATATATATATATTAGAAAAGTAATGTTATTAGTTTTAATTTCATCTTTTTGGTTAAAATTGCATTTCTTTGGTTTGAAATTTGAACTATTTTGTTGAAAGTTCGATTTTTTTCCCAACATTTTTTAAGTGGAAATTCAAATATTATATTTTCGGTATGTTGTCTTCAATCTGACTGTAGAAAATTAATTTTATATATTAATTGAAACTTCATCTTTTTTGGTTCGAAATTAATTTATCTTGATGAAAATTAACTTTTAGTTGAAAATGGGGGGGGGGGGGGCTTGTATGTTTAAAGACATTTTTATGTGAAAATGTAACTATTGTATTTAGGTATGTTGTCGTTAATATTCAAGATTAAAATTTGCTGTTTTCCAAAAGAGGGAAATAAAATGTTGACAAGTTCTCTGTGTCTGTCCTTTGATTGATTGCTGACGGATTGCTAACTATATGAGCCATTTCTAAAATCATTCTCTTACTGTAGTGTTCTGTTTTTTCTAAAATGGTTGTGTGTTCAAAATGAAAACGATGGTCTTCTATCCATGCGTGTTTTGTTATTGCCGTCCATTTGTTTGGGGGTTTGTAAACGTCTTTTGTGTGTTCTGTTATGTGTGTGTGTAGCGGTCGTTTTGTGGTGCCTATGTATATTGCCTCACAGTCTATGCAGGGGGTGCTATAGACAACATGCATTTTTCAAACGGAATAGACGTCCAAACTGAACTGCTCGACATTTCACTCTCTTATAATGCACACGCATTGGAATTTTTACAAGGTTAGTTGACAAAAATCGGTTCAATCACAAATCGAATTTCAAATTTGGATAAAATCTCACATTTACCAGTTATATTCATTGCATTGTAAATTCAATTCGCTGCTTATAACAAATAACTTCACCCAACTAGTATAATGAGAATACAATTTTTAATTTCGAAGAACAGTACCAAAGTTACCAAAGCCTGTTATCACTTAAGACTGCACATAACCCTTATATTATATTACAAATTTCATTTGATTTAATTGCCCAATTATTGTAAAGGCAAGACACTTCTGTAGATTATATTACAAATTTTATTAATTTGTCGAATTCTTGTAATGACAACACTCATTTAAAATTTACACAAACATTACCAAAGACAGTGAAGACTGTACTCTAATATGAATTGAATTCTTACACTGCGTCTATTATAGATATTTTTGTAACTGTCTTTTCCAGAATAAAAATTAACCACTGAAGAGGGCCACCATTGTGCGCCGAAACGTTTGGTTCAATTAAAAAAGTTAATTGAATTATTCATTCTGACCCTAAAGCCCAAATCAACATCCAATATTATGAATAATTATTTCCATCGAGGGTCAATATAATCTCCTCACTGAATATTATGGATAATGCAGGCAATGAAAACCAAGGAAGGGGCAACGGATTTTTTAACACAATCCAGTAGGAATATGGGGACGCGGCCCTTTCCAACCTTGAGAAATGGTCCAGTGCGAGTATGACTTTAGCCAAAAACTCGAACCAAAGGATCTTTCTCCTTCAATGCAGAAGAGAACGCGTTTCCCCAAAACATCTACATCTACGTGCGTTTAAATCGATCTCTTTCGACAACAACAATGAACAAACAAACAAACAAAAATGAACTAGGCAGACTTCGACAAACGATAATAAATACTCTCTCATGCGATAAATATGTAAGTTTCTTTCAATTCGAGGGGAAAAAAGCGCAAAGAATATTTGAATCTCATAAATTAATTTGTAAATCCAAATTTGAAAATCTTATTGAAAAAAGAAATAACTCCTTTAACAGACAACAATCAGTGTCACAAAGCTCAACAAACATTATACATAATAGTGACAATTATAAAAATTCAAATGAAAATGAAAGCAGATTTGTCAATCTAACCAACAAAAAAATTCCAGATTTTTTAATTAAGACAGCCGGTTTAGGAGTGAAGTTTGGTCTACCAATCCCCATTTACAGATTACCTATAAAACATCTCATCGCTGATTTTGAATCTAATATCAGAAATATTAAAACAACTGATCGCAACAAAGCAAGGTGAAAATTTGTTAATTGCATTAATAACTTTTCTCAACAACAACATTTACATGGCAATCCCATGTCTGAATTCCAAAAACAAGTTAAGGAAGATTTCAAACTCTCTAAACTGTTCCCAAAAAACAATCCACATATCCTCATTAGCAAATCTGACAAAGGCAACATTTCAATAGAAATGGATAAAGACGAATACGAATCTGACTTAACATTAATGCTATCAGATACTACTACTTACAAAAAATTAAACAGAGACCCTACTGCTGCAACACAGACAAAAGTTAATGACATTATTGAATACTGGCGTGATAAAAATTACATAAATGAATCGATGGCATCCTCTCTCAAGGCTAACAATTCTAATCCTTCCAGATGTTATGGACTTAGAAAAATCCATAAAGACCCCAAAGAGCTTCGACTAAATGTCTCATTTATAGGCAGCCCTACTTACAACCTTTCATCCTATTACAAATCAATTATCTCCAACAGTATGAAACCACCAGAATCAAGAGTGAAAAATAGCTTTGAATTCATAAAAAAAAATAAAACTGTGACAATCCCACCAGGCTATAAATTAATTTCCCTTGACGCTAAGTCTTTATTCACAAATATTCCAATTGGTCTCGCTATTGCTGGCGTAAAAGCTATTTGGCCCCAAATACAAAAAAATGTTAAAATGCCCATGACACAATTTCTCAAAGGACTTAGAACCTGTGTAAGCAATTCTTCCTTCAACTTTAGAGGCGTATCATATCAACGAAAATCAGGTTTCCCGATGGGATCACCACTCTCTCCAATCTTATCTGACATTGTTATGGAAGATTTAGAAACAAACTGCCTAGCTTCTCTCCAGATTGATTTACCCTTTCACTTTCGTTATGTTGATGATATTATCACTGCTGCTCCCGCTGAACAAATAGAAACAATCCTTAATGCGTTCAACAATTTCAATCACAAATTAAAATTCACTATAGAAAAAGAATCTGATGACAAAATTTCATTCCTTGATGTCCTGCTCATAAGAGAAGGGGATCAATTAAAAACCGATTGGTATCAGAAACCAACAGCCTCAGGTCAGTGCCTTAATTATTTCTCACACCACCCACAGTAATACAAAATCAACGTGATCAACAATTTCGTAGACAGAAGCACCACTTTAGCACATTAAGACTATCATGAAAAAAATCTAAAAACAATTAAAACAATATAATTGAACAACAACTACCCACTAACGTTTATCAACACTAACATCGAAAAAAGGCTAACTTTCATACATCAAAAAAATACAGGCACACATACGCTCCAACAAATGACGAATACACGAACTGACAGCACACACAATCCAATAACCGACACAGGCGCAGCAGGACATAACAGCCCCAACGAAACACAGACATCACCCACATATATATCTTTACCTTATGTTCAAGGTTTGTCAGAAAAAATGTCTAGCATTCTCAAACCCTTTGAAATTAAAATAGCCTTCCGCAATGTTAATGACCTCAAACAAATTTTCAAGTCAAAAAAGGATGCGATTCCTAAAGAAAAAACGTCAAATGTTGTCTACAGTACCCCCTGCATAGACTGTGAGACAATATACATAGGCACCACAAAAGGACCGCTACACACACGCATAACAGAACACAAAAAAGACGTTTACAAACCCCCAAACAAATGGACAGCAATGACAAAACACGCATGAATAGAAGACCATCGTTTTGATTTTAAAAACACAACCACACTGAAAAAATTTTGGGCAAGCAGCTGTCTTCTGAGTGAGAACGCAGCGCCATCACGGCGGTCGGTGTAGCGGCCACACCACATTTGAGGCAGCAATAGTGCCAAATATGCGAGCAGATCCTTTCCCGCGTTTTGGGAGCGCTGCAGTCCCACAAAAGAGAAAGCAATTGTCCCATGTGTCCAGAAATGTATTTTCGCGGACAAATTGAGCAGCAAAGCAAAGCAAAGGTCGCAGTTGAGTTTTGTGACCATGTAAACAATTAAGAACACCAGAAATCAATAACAGTCAATGCCTAAATACAAATATGATGAAAATAAATTATCTAAAAGAATTTTTACCGTAATAAAAAAATGTTATAAACTAATAGACATGTATCGAATTTTTAGGAGATAAAATACTGGACAATGTTATTTAAAGTGAAAAGAATATTCAAACATAAAAATTCATGATTTTTATTAACAAATTATACAGATAATTGTTTTATAGTCGTAACTTTTTAGGGCTGGAAACAATTTTTCTACCCAAAGTTTCTGGGAACGACTTTATGATTTTTTCAGCCTGAAAGTCTTATTATAAGTCGAGAATTAAATTTTTCATAACAAATTGTATATACAATTGTTTATATTCGTCCATTGTTACAGGGAAAAATTTATTTTGTTTATCAAAAACATTCTGCGAATTACTTTATGATTTAATTGCCTCTTCTATAAAATGGTTTCAGTCAAATTCAACAATTTCAATTTTATTAACAAGTTTTATGAACAATTGCGTGATAGTCGTGTATAAAATTTTTTGTTTTGTTATAAAACTTGCTGCCAATGATTTTATTCTGGAAATAATGTCATTAATTCTAATTGTTATCATTGAATGAAACACATAGACAAATGTAAATATAAATAAAACATTCCTGAAACTTGTTCCAAAATCCGAAAAAAATAAGAGACATTTTTTTCTGGTTGATTCTCAAGCAATCTATTCAGATTATTACATTTTCGAAATAGCAAGAGATATAATCCAAACAACCATACGTTTCTAAAATAGCTCATATTTACAAACATACTTGGTACAGTATTTAAATAAAAATATACTTTTTTTTGACAAATTAAGGTAAAAGTTGTCTCTATTTAAAAATTCATTTGCGATCGAAATGAAATCTGATTTCTTACGAATAATTTTATGTACCGAAAACAAAGCTTAAAAAAAATCACGAGACAAAATTAGATTTTTAAACAACCTCCTTTTGGGATCATTAGAGACAAATACATAACAAAAGAAAAAAGAAGGAGAAAAGGAAAGAGTCAATCAAAATTTACAAAAAACGAATATCCAACCAAATACTTAAATTTTCTTCCAAATGCATGAGTTTTTAACTAAAATGATGAACCGTCAACCAAAAAGTGATATTTTAAGAAATCTGTTTGACGTTCAACTAAGTAGTATAAGTAGTATATGACAACTATGGGGCGCCGTTATGGGCGTGGCCTAATCCCCCTCTCTTCCCGCACCACGCGGCTGGTGCCGACGCGTCACAGCAGATAAGACGGACTAGCCGTG
>CAKNXH010062323.1:3596-13784 GCA_932178445.1 Andricus quercusramuli
AATGAAATTAGAATAAATAATGTATGAGTTGAATTTTCAGCCAAGAATGTTAATTTTCCAACCAATAAAACCGATTTTTCAACAAAATAGTTAAATTTTCAACCCAATTATTTTCAACTGGAATCAAGAATCTTCAACCAGAAAAATGAATTTTCAACAAAGTATTTCAACTTTCAGCTAAGTAGTTAAATTTTCAAATAAAAAAGATAAATTTTCAACAACAACAAAAAATAATAGTTTCAATTTTAATTAAAAAATAAATCTTTTACAAAAAATAAAATATTCAACAGAATTGTCAAAATGAAGAATCTTCAACTGGAATACTTAAAATTATCATTGGAAAAAAAATTTTAAATAAAAAAATTTTCGAGCAAATAATTTGTAATAAATGGTTTTATAGAAATAAAGAAAACTTTTTTTTTTTTTTTTTAAAGTAAATGCATAATTAGGCAAGCGGATGAAACATGGACACGTGGTCAATAATAACATATGTTACTTTGTTTTTATCAATAAATAAATAATTGTTGAATATGGACGGTATTTTTATGTGAAATTTTTCATAATAAATGATTGAATTAATTTTTTTTTCTACTTACGAACAGATTTCAAAAATATAAAGGAGAAGAGCAGTAGTCTACAAATAAATTTCTTCATTCTGCTATACACAATGAACTGATTTTTAGAGAACTTTCTTTCCTGTAATTGATAAGAAATTTCACGTGTCTTTCAGTCGTCTATATACCACAGCGATTTCCTCATTATTTACTAAAATTACTATCGACATGTCTACATCTACATTGATGCGCATCTTTTTTCCTCTTAAAAAAAATTCTAGGCTCTGTTCGTTTTTAAAACAATTTCAATAAACATGGATTTAAAAAGTGAAGAAATTCCTTTTTTTTCACTTCATCAAGCTCTAATTCACAGAATATTAAAATATTTGGCTTATTAAAAAAAAAAAAATAGGCAAAAGTTTTCTCCTGAAGATTATCTTTTTAGTTATAAATTTTATTATTTGGTTGAAAATTTAACAATTTTCTTGAAAATTTATTTTTTGATTAAAATTTGTGTTTTTCTCTAGAAAAGTTTATTGAAATCCCTTGAATGGAAATTTAACTTTTTTTTGAAAATTTGTTGAATTTTCATTTTTCTTGTACGAAAATCTTGGCCGAAAATGCAACTGTTTTGCTGAAAATTTAACTATTTCCTAGAAAATTTACTTTTTCATTGAAATTCGTGTTTTTCTGTGGAAAAGTCTATTGATATTCCTCGGATGAAAATTCAACTCTTTGTTTGAAAATTTGTCTTTTTGATTTGAAAATTCAATTGCTTTAGTAGAATTTTCATTTTTCTTGGACGAAAATCTTGGACGAAAATTCAACTGTTTTGCTGAAGATTCAACTATTTCCTAGAAAATTTACTTTTTGATTAAAATTTGTATTCTTCTGTAGAAAAATCTATTGAAATCCCTTGAATGAAAATTTAACTCTTTTTTTCAAAATTTTTTTTTTTTATTTGAAAATTCACCTGTTTTAGTAGAATTTTCATTTTTCTTGGAAGAAAATCTTGGCCGAAAATGCAACTGTTTTGCTGAAAATTCAACTATTTCCTAGAAAATTCACTTCTTGATTCAAATTTGTATTTTTCTGTAGAAAAGTCTATTGAAATCCCTTGGATAGAAATTACACTCTTTCTTTGAAAATTTGTCTTTTTGATTTGAAAATTCACCTTTTTTAGTAGAAGTTTCATTTTTCTTGCACGAAAATGCAACTTTTTTGCTGAAAATTCAACTGTTTCCTAGAAAATTCACTTTTTGCTTAAAATTTGTATTTTTCTTCAGAAAACTCTATTGAAATCCCTTGGATGAAAATTCAACTCTTTTTTTTGAGTTTTTAATTATTTCTAAATATTCTTTCAAAAATTTGTTTAAAAAAATGTAATTCACGCATTGTCTGCGTATCCAATAGTAATAATTTGATTATCTTAGAACTCGAATTTTTCCAACATTTTTTTTTTATTTTGCGAAAGTAGGGATACAGTTCTTTGAAAATTAATTTTTCGACATCTTCAAAAATCCACATTCTGTTTCAAATGTTTTGAGATCTTTTGACGATCATTTTCCAAATTAATAATTCTTCAGTTGTTATTTATTATTCACCATTTTTCTCTAATCTCTTAAAATATTCTCTTAAGATTAATTTTTGAAAATGAAAAATCATTTTGAATTTTTCAAGCAAACTTAAGAAAATTGATTCATTCTCTCAAAACCTTTAAAGATCCTTAAAAAGCTTCAAAATTGTATTTCAAAATCTTTTCCAGTTTTGGATTAAATTTGGATCTTTTCGAAAACTTGTGAATATCTCTTGAGCTAACTGAAATTTTCCCCAAATTGATAATTTTTGAAAATTCAACTACTTCAAAAAAAATTTCATTTGTGTTCCGAAATTTATGTTGGTGTTGAAAAGTTATCTGAAATCTTCTTTGGATGAAAATTGAACTATTTTATTGAAAATTTGTCTTTTTTATTGAAAATTTCATCCATTTCAGTAGAAATTTTATTTTTTATATTGAAAATGCAACAGCTTGGTAGAAATTTCAACAATTGTTCTTTTTATTCAAAAATTCATCTATTTCAGTAGGAATTTAATTTTTAGAATTTTGAAAATGCAACTGCTTTGTTGAAAATTAAGCTTTTTTACATGAAAATTCATCTTTTTGTTTCAAAGTTGACCTATTTTCTTAAAAATTATTGTTCCTAATTGAAAATTCAACTAATCGGGTAAAAGATTTACTCCTTCCTTTCATATTTTGTTTAAAATTCCTTTCTTTGGTTTAAAATTGATTTTTCAAACTGAAATGTAACTTTACCATTTTTTTAAGTTCGAACCTTTTAATTTAAAAATTCTTCTTTTTTGCTAAAACAATAATCTTGGTCTGAAATTGCATCTTGTTTAGATGAAAATTCATTAGTTTTCGTGAAAAATTGATTCTTTTGCTGAAGCCCTTTTTTTTTTTGAAAATGCAACGTTTGCAGAGGAAAATTATTTTTTTACCTTTGACGTTCAATAATTTAGATAATTTTTTTTTCTGCCTTGAGTAAGAAATCTTCAATTGTTGAAATTTTTTTTTTCTGGTTTTGAAACTCTTTTTGGTCAAAATTGTTATTGCTAACAAGGAATATTATGGAAAAATCAAAAAATCAGAAACCTTCTTTCTAGAACGAAATTTCTATACTAAATATATTCAATGTCATAAAATTGAATATCATTTAAATAAATTTCATCAATAATATTACACAAAGAAAATTGCGAATAAGAAGTTGAGAATAAATTACGGAATAAAGTTATCTGATCTCATTAAAATTTATTGAATGTAGATAAGAGGCGTGAAAAAAGCAAGGTGAAATAGATTGAGTGCGTAAATATCATCATGTCAAGTTCATCATTCTGAGGAAACAAAACTTGAAGAAAAGCTCTGTTGAAGGTGATGTAGTCTATCTACATTTATCGCAATTAACTTCTCATTGCTTCAATAAAGCTGAAAATCTTACACAATCGCTCTCTTTCATCAAACATATCTGAGGGTTCCTTTTGCCCAAAAAATGACCTCCGATTTGTTTCAGAATTCGAAAAAAATATTTAGAGGTCGGTCAAGGTCATTTCAGGGCGAAAATGCACATTCCTAATTAAATTGACGCTATTGAAAAATCATTTATTTCTGGCGCATATGAATTGTGTTCTTTACAATTCAATATTGCACTTAGATTTTTTTCAGATTTTTGGAATAAAATCCAAAGGTCGCTCAAGGTCATTTTAGGGCAGAAATAACCATTCTTGATTAAATTGACGTTATTTAATGATTATGCATTTCTGAACTGTATGAATTTGGCTCTTCACAAGTCAATATTGCACTCAGATTTTTTCAAATTTTTACAATGACCTTCAAAAATGATTCAAGGTCATTTTCTGAATAAAATGTTCATCCACTGAAATTTTGTCTAGTATTTTCTCTATAGAGAATCAGTGTCAATTTATTCATTTTGGCAAAAAAATTAGTCAAGTTTGATCAATGTTTGTTATATCATTTGAAGGGCATTCAAGGTCATTTAAAAAAAATGAGCTCTTTGTAAATTTTGTTAATGAAAAAACAGTGCTGACACTTGCATATTAGATGATAGTTTATCGCCAACTAAGTTTTCTTCTTTCTTTCCTAAGAGGTAAGTCATTAGCCCTTCTTCTGCAACTTAGGATAATTAATTCTTTTTAATTACAATTTGACAACAAAACTTGATCTTGTATAATAAACCTGCGACATTCTACTGTCTTGAAAGTTTCCTTTTTTTAATTAAAAGCTAAATTCAACAAAAATGAATACCATAAAACGGAAAAAAATTAAGAATTGCCATTTTTCGTATAATGACCTTGAATGACCTTGAAGTAATATGACACGCAGTTATTAAATCTTTCAGCTAAATTTTCAGCAGCAATGAATAGATTGACACTATTTCTCAAAAAAGGACTAGAGAACATTTGATTACATCAACATTTTATCAAGAAAATGACCTTGAGTCACCTTTGAATGTTATTGTAGAAATCTGAAAAATATTCGAGTGCAATATTGACTTGTAAAGAACAAAATTCATACGCGTAAGATATAAATAATTAATAAATAGCGTCAATTTATTCAAGAATTGTCATTTTTGCCCTAAGATGACCTTGAGTGACCTCTAAATATATTTTTTTCAAATCCTGAAATCAATCAGAGGTCATTTTCCCGGAAAAAGGAACAATTTGTAGGGGTGCAAAGTTGAATTTAAAAACAGCAATAAAAAATGACATTCGAGAAAATTTACCCCACCACACCCCCCAGGAGGCAGGAGTCGCGGTAACTTTGTAATTTCAAATGAGAACCAATTTATTATTTTATTTCCAAAATACGCGGGAAACCAAAAAAATTTCAAAAACTAAAACCGTCTTATGAATATTTAAAATCCTATCTTAAAAATTGTAATTCTTTTGGAAAATTCCTTGTTCCAGACCTGATTATTTTTTCAAATAGCTGCTGCTCTGCATCAGGATGATAATTCTTGTAGAAAATTTTTTCTTGCAATTCTTTTGAACAATTCCTCATTTTATATATGTATGAATTATAATTTTTTCTTCCAATACAGAATTGTAATTCTTTCCGAATTTTTTTTTTTTATATTTCAATCATAATTTTTGTTTGAAAATGTGTTGTTCCAAATCAGAATCATAATTATTTTTAAAAATCACGCGTTCCAAGACAAAATTATTGTAATTCCTTGAAGAATTCCTTGGATAAGATCTGAATTATAATTGTTTTCGAAATTCCTGTTCCAAACTAGAATCAGATTTATTTTTCAAAATTCCACAATTCAAATTCAAATTGTCCTAATTTTATAACATTTCAGATCTGAATTGACGAATTGACGTTTTTTGAAAATTTCAAAAAGTCCCTGTTCCAAACGAGAATCAGAATTCTATTCAAAAATTCCCTGTTCTAATTAAGAATTCTAATCCTTTTCGAAAACTCTACGTCCCAATTTCTTATTTCATATCAGAATTATAATTTTTTTCTGAAAAATTCCCTGTTCAAGATACAAATTATGATTTTTCTCGAATATCTTCTTTTGCAATTAAGAATCCAAATTCTTTTAAGAAATCTAACGTTCCAAGGCGAAATAATCGAATTCTTTCGGAAAATTCCTTCTTTGAGATCTGATTTATGATTATTTCTTGAAAATTCCTTGATCCTATTCAGAATGATAATATTTTGTGAAATATTTTCAAATTAAAAATTGATTGGATGTTTCACATGGAGAATCTTCGGACCTATTCCGTGAAATGTACTAGGGGTGGATTTTTGAGGCTGATTTCTATTATTATGGGGTTGAAAGAATGACCTGTAGTTTTCCAAGTGCGATAGTGTGAATACTTCAATTTAAAAATTCATTGAATGCTTCACATGTAGAATCTTCGGACCTATTTCTTAAAATGTAGTAGGGGTGGATTGTGGGCGGCGCTTAATATTATTATGGGGTAGAAAGAATAAGCTGCAGTTTTCCAAGTGCGATATTGTAAATACTTTTAAATTAAAAATTCATTGGATGTTTCACATGAAGAATCTTCGGACCTATTTCGTAAAATGTGGTAGGGGTGGATTTTGGGAGCTGCTCAATATTGTCATGGGGTGGAAAAACTAACCTGGAGTTTCTCAAGTGAGATCTTGTGAATACTTTCAAACTAAAAATTCACTGGATGTTCCACATGAAGAATCTTCGGACCTATTTCGTAAAATGTAGTAGGGGTGGATTTTGGGCTCTGCTTAATATTTTCATGGGGTTGAAAAACTAACCTGGAGTTTCTCAAGTGTGATTTTGTAAATATTTTTAAATTAAGCATTAATTGGAGGTTTGACATGGCGAATCATCGGACGTATTTCGTGAAATGTACTAGGGGTAGATTTTGGGGGCTGCTTCATGTTATGGTGAGTTTGAAAGAATAACCTGGTGTTTTTCAAGTGTGATATTGTAAATACTTTTAAATTAAAAATTCATTGGATGTTTGACATGAAGAATCTTCGGACCTATTTCCTGAAATGTACTAGGGTTGGATTTTGGGCGCTGCTTAATATCAGTATGGGCTTGAAAGAATAACCTGCAGTTTTCCATGTGCGATATTGTAAATACTTTTAAATTAAAAATTCATTGGATGTTTCACATGAAGAATCTTCGGACCTATTTCGTAAAATGTGATAGGAGTGGATTTTGGGCGCTGCCCAATATTGTCATGGGGTGGAAAAACTAGCCTGGAGTTTCTCAAGTGAGATTTTGTGAATAATTTCGAATTAAAAATTCATTGGATGTTTCACATGAAGAATCTTCGGACCTATTTCGTAAAATGTGGTAGAGGTGGATTTTGGGAGCTGCTCAATATTGTCATGGGGTGGAAAAACTAGCCTGGAGTTTCTCAAGTGAGATTTTGTGAACACTTTCGAATTAAAAATTCACTGGATGTTTCACATGAAGAATCTTCGAACCTATTTCGTAAAATGTAGTAGGGCTGGATTTTGGGCGCTGCTTAATATTGTCATGGGGTTGAAAAACTAACCTGGAGTTTCTCAAGTGTCATTTTGTAAATATTTTTAAATTAAGAATTTATTGAAGGTTTCACATGGCGAATCATCGGAAATATTTCGTGAAATGTACTAGGGGTGGATTTTGGGGGCTGCTTCATGTTATTGTGAGTTTGAAAGAATAACCTGGAGTTTTTCAAGTGTGATATTGTAAATACTTTTAAATTGAAAATTCATTGGATGTTTGACATGAAGAATCTTCGGACCTATTTCGTGAAATGTACTAGGGGTGGATTGTGGGCGCCGCCTAATATTATTATGGGGTAGAAAGAATAACCTGCAGTTTTCCAAGTGCGATATTGTGAATACTTCTAAATTAAAAATTCATTGGATGTTTCACATGAAGAATCTTCGGACCTATTTCGTAAAATGTGGTAGGGGTGGATTTTGGGCACTGCTTAATATTGTCATGGGGCTGAAAAACTAACCTGGAGTTTCTCAAGTGTTATTTTGTAAATATTTTTAAATTAAGAATTTATTGAAGGTTTCACATGACGAATCATCGGACGTATTTCGTGAAATGTACTAGGGGTGGATTTTGGGGGCTGCTTCATGTTATTGTGAGTTTAAAAGAATAACCTGGAGTTTTTCAAGTGTGATATTGTGAATACTTTAAATAAAAAATTCATTGGATGTTTCACATGCAGAATCTTCGTACCTATTCTGTAAAATGTAGTAGGGGTGGATTTTGGGCACTGCTTAATATTGTCATGGGGTTGAAAAACTAACCTGGAGTTTCTCAAGTGTGATTTTGTAAATATTTTTGAATTAAGAATTTATTGAAGGTTTCACATGGCGAATCATCGGACGTATTTCGTGAAATGTACTAGGAGTGGATTTTGGGGGCTGCTTCATGTTATTGTGAGTTTGAAAGAATAACCTGGACTTTTTCAAGTGTGATATTGTAGATACTTTTAAATTAAAAATTTATTGGATGTTTGACATGAAGAATCTTCGGACCTATTTCGTGAAATGTACTAGGGGTGGATTTTGGGCGCTGCTTAATACCAGTATGGGCTTGAAAGAATAACCTGCAGTTTTCCACGTGCGCTATTGTGAATACTTTAAATAAAAAATTCATTGGATGTTTCACATGCAGAATCTTCGTACCTATTCCGTAAAATGTAGTAGGGGTTGATTGTGGGGGCTGCTCAATATTATTATGGGGTTGAAAAAATAACCTGGAGTTTCTGAAGTGTGATTTTGTAGATATGTTCGAATAAAAAATTTATTGGATGTTTCGCATGGAGAATCTTCGGACCTATTCCGTGAAAAGTACTAGGGGTGGATTTTGAGGGCTGCTTAATATCATTATGTAGTTTTGAACATAATTTGGAGTTTTCTAATGGTGAATTTTGCGACTATTTTTAATTGTTTTAAGTGAAGCAGCTTCTGAACTGTTTCGTTAAAAGTATTAGGGGTGTGTATTATGTGCTGCTTGTTACCATTCTGGTTGCTTCACATTGTTAATCTCAAGACCTGTTATGTTAAAAGTACTAGGGGTGGATTTTAGGGGCTGCCTAATATTATTATGCGGTTATTAACATAATCTAGAGTTTTCCGAATATGAGTTTTGTGACTATTTACAATTGAAAAATTTATTGGCTGTTTCACATGGTGCAATTTCGGACCTGTTTCGCGAAAATTAGTAGAGGTGGATTTTTGGGATAGCTTAATATTAGCATGGGGTGAGGAACATAATCTTGAGTTTCCGAATGTGAATTTTCTGACTGTCTTGAATGTAAAAATTTATTTGCTGCTTTACATAGAGTAACTTTGGACCTATTACGTAAAATGTACTAGGGGTGGATTTTTGGGGTTGCTTGATATTATTATTTTACGAATATTTTAAATTAAAAAATTTATTGGCTGTTTTAATTTTCTACTTAGAAAAATAAATTTTCACCCAAATAGTCGAATTTTTTAACAGCAAATATTGAAGTTAAACCAAAAACTGTTGAATCTTCAACAAAAAGGTGAATTCTCAACCAAAAATTAAATGGTTGATATTTCAATAACAGCAGCCAAATCTTTCAACAAAATAGTTACCAATTTTCAATCCGAGAGATAAATTTCCAATTAAAATGATGAAACTAAAAAAAAAAGCCTTTGACAATATAGGTCAACTTTCAACCCAGAATTCAAATTTCCTAATCAGAAAGACGAATTTTCAAGAAATAAATATTTTTCAGTCAAGACAAAAAGAAAGATAGATTTGATATTTGCAAATTCTACAAATCTTTGAAAGTTTTACTTTTAAAAATTTTAGAAAGCTTGAAAATTTTCAAATTCTTTGGAGATTTTAAAATTTTTGGTGGATAAGAAATTTAATATGAATTTCCAAAAAATTTCTAAATCTCTATTAAAATAAAAATGAAGTTTTCAAAGTTTCTCGATTATTCATGATTTGAATATGGCAATTCCTAAATTACCAAAATTTTGGAAATTTCAGAAATTTTAATAAGATTTCTGAAATGTAAAAAAAAAATATTTTAAATAATACAATTTTTCTAAATCTTAAACGTTCAAAAATTTAACAATTTTCAAGTTTATCAAATTTTTAAAAATTGAGGAATCATCGAAGCTTTATTTTTATTCTAATATGAATTAAGAAAATTATAAAAAATGTATCAAATTTTGAGAATTGTAAAATCTTGAAAAGATTTGAAGAGCTTTTCTAATTTAATAAATCAAGGATTTTTGGAAACTTCATTTTTATTATAATGTGCAATTAGGAAATTCTTTGAAATTTATGGTATATCGCTTAGATACCAAAATGTTGATAAAATTTCCAAATTATTATAAAATTTCATTCGTTCATGCTTGAAGGTGCAAATATATAATTCGAATTATTTTAAATGAAAAAAATTTCAACTTGGAGTGGTTCGTACTGAAGCTTTGAAATGGGTGTGATTTTTTTTTATTTGAGAAAGGAAGCCTAGGCTCTTTATGTGAAGAGTTCTAAAAGAGAAAAAGAAATTTTTCCATATTTTAAGTCAATAAAAAAGTGTAGAACGAGCAAAAATTTCACGC